>JANTOQ010674675.1:0-10212 GCA_027564595.1 Bythotiara depressa
TGGTACTAGTAGAACCCGAGAAAAATAGGGGGCCTAAAAAACCCCCCCCCCCCCCCTATGTGAAATAAGGGTACACCAAAAGCCCATGTGAAATATGGTTAACAAGTAACCTTCCATGATTAATCGTGGATCGTCAGTCGAATAGGAATAATTTACATATGTATCAGAAAGAGTCACTATATCAAATTTATAAACAAAAAGATATGCTTTAAGGAGGTTTATCTTAACAAAATTATAAGCTGTTTAAATTCCAATGCCATAGAGTTAATGATGTTATACTATTGTTAAAGGGGTCCTGGATTTAGTTCGATATCTCCTGGTAATAAACGTAGTTTAGCAATACATATAGTGAATGATAAAATTAGAAATATAATATCGAGATATATATAAATATTTTTAATAATTTTTAATAAAAGGTTGTTGTATAGGTTACGTGGTGTAACCTTCAAACAGTTAAACAAACCTACGCATGACCTAAATTGTATTATATCGATTAACATTATAATTATTAGCGCCTGATACGTTGATAAATATATATATAGATTGATTTACAGTTTTTACCTAGAGACCAATAGATGAAAGATATAAATAAAACATTTAACACTAAACAATTGCACTAAAACACGTAGAAATCCTTACACAATAGTACTCATATTCAGGTGCATACTTTTGACAACTGCCCTCACATTGCGTCTAATGCAATCCAAGTCACCTGTATTTATGTAGTACCATGTAAGATTTCAATTTAATGCATTGTTTTTCAGAATTACAGGTTATTGAATTAATTTAGCGCGACATAAAACGAAATTTATATAAGATTTTTAAATTTTGAAAGTGCGATGAAAACAAAATAATGATCACAGGAACACTTTATATAATTAATTAATTTTGTTTGCACGTCGATGGTAGTGCTTAACTAGAACAAAATTCTAACGTCCTATTTGAAGTACTGAAGGAATATGGACTGGAGATGAACATCATAAAATATAAACGATGATTTGGATCCTGAGTTTGTACATATTTTATGTTTGTACATAGTTTGTACTGATACTATCATCCATTGATTGTCAAATCCAATCACAATGGGAGGCAGCCACAATACTCATTAAGTAATTAAAGAAGCTTGTAAGCATCAACTACTTTAGACCAGATCTACTGATAAACATGAAGGTTACATTAAAATCGATAACAAATCTATAAACTATTCTTATTATTTACCTCCCGACACCACACAGCTTTCTGTCTGTGTAGTTGGTTCAAGTGTTGATGACATCTCTGATGATATTTCCGTTGTTGCTGATGAATAGTCTGTTGTTCCAGAATAGACCGTCATTGGCTCCTCACTTGTTGATGGTGCCTCCGATGATTGTTCCGTTGTTCCTGAATAGACTGTCATTGGCTCCTCACTTGTTGATGGTGCCTCCGATGATTGTTGCGTTGTTCCTGAATAGACTGTCATTGGCTCCTTACTAGTTGATGGTGCCTCCGATGATTGTCCCATTGTTCTTGGACTGACTGTTGATGCATTCTGTGTTGATGTTGACGCTTGGATTTTTGTTGAAGTTGATTGTGGAGTAGCAACTAAAAAGTTACCGTTTTCGCATCCATAATAAATATTCAACTGTCTAACATCTTCAGTGGATAAACCGTCTCTTTGTCCAAGTTCTCCATCGTACTTCTTTCCTGAAGCAATCTCAATAACTTTGACGTTTTTATCAATTGCAAAATCGTATGCTCCATAATGCATCAGAGACTTATAGTCATATGGCTAGACGAAAATGTTTCTTTAATTAGCAAGCAAGAACGTTTCTAACGATCCTTCAGGTTTTCTGTTAACAGTTGTTAAGAGCTTTTAGTGAGAGAACCCAACAAATAAGGAGAAATGAGGATTTTGAGCAACTATTCATAGCTAATCCATAATTGTTTGTCAAAAATAGAAAATTTATTAAAATGAGGTAAACTGTTATGTAATATCCTGCACTTAAAAGCTATAATTGTTAGTTTCAGTGGGATGTGAAATACAAAACTTATGGTCGTATTAACTCTTTGATGCATAATCTTACCTCGTGGTTATATTAAACTTCCCATTTGAAACCTTTATAATTTTATGAGGGTTTATCTGTTTTTGCCAAATTCATTCTACATTATATTTTCAATAATTACCCCCCTGCAACGAGCAAAATAGCGAAGAAATTATCAATGATTTGACTCCTTTCCGGGGATACTGAGCATTAAAGTGTTAAGAACGAGTGGGTTTTTTCAGCGATTACCCAATTTATTTTACATTATATTTCTAATAATTAACCCCTGGAAAAAGCAAAAGAGTAAAGAAATGATTTTTTCTATTTTTTTTATTTTTTTTTTATATTTCTATTTTTCTATTCAATTATTGAATAGAAAGAAATAAATAAATAAATAAATAAATAAATGATCAATTATTTTATTCCTTTCCGGTTCAAATAGTTAACAGTGTGATACTTAAAAGCAACTATTTCTTTCTGACTCTTTAAATTCTTTTAAATCACGTTAATCAAAAACGAAAAAATATTACACATGTAATGCATGGATGTACCTCCTGCTCTTATAGAAAAAATATATAATGAAAGAACCGGAAATATTCTCATTTCTCAGCAGAAGGTTAATTAATTAATTAGTGGCAATAACATGGAAATATCATTATAATGAAGTCATAACTTTGCTCTATTTTTCTTTATTTTTGTCACATAATACAATTAGAACAAAGATCACATCTGTTTGCTGTTTGTCACATATTTGTTTATATGCAACTTATTATAAGTGTGAGAGTAATAAATTTATCAGGATGTAAACACATGGTGTACGGGTATATATCTTCAATATATATTACATCTAAACAAGGTTAAGTAAATTAAATGGTTTTTCTACCTAAGTAGAAATGTTTGTTTGTATTGTGGTAAGTGATACCACCGTAGTTCTTACAAAACATTTGTTATATTTGAAAGGTTGTACCAATATAGTCGACTAATGCCACTACCTTTGTAAGGTTTTGAAATGTTTTCTTTTATACGATGATTAAAAGTAAGATTAGAGTCTGAAAATACACCTAAATATTTTGTGCTTGCTTCGGAGATTACACAATGCTGTAAGTTATAAAAATTTACAGCCGCCTCGCAGAGGACACAGGTTACTAGACCTCTTAATATTTGATTCCTTTCCGGGGATACTATGCATTAAAGTGTTAAATTCGAAACAGAAATTTAATTTTGTCTTTCTTGTTTTTTTAGTTCAAGAAATTGTTTATTTCGTCTGAAATTTGTTTCAACGTGACTTGTGCACTTAATATCTTCATTACATTATTAAAACAGGAAAGAGTTAACCGGTTTTATAAAAAATATTTTGTGAAAACATTTACTAATTACGACAGGGCTTTGAGGATCTTTCAAGAGATTGGAGGAAAATTTTCAAACTTGATGCGTTTTGAGGATTTATGTGAAAGCGTGGCAACAATGTATTTTCCACGGTACAAATCTATTTCAAAAGGTTAACAATTATTGTACAACTTGGATGCCGCATATGAATACTAATTGAGTGTGTACACACGTGCTATATTCTTGCATAATGTTGTAGGGAATTCAATTTGGTGGGTGGTGGTAGTGAATTCATATGGCTTTTGTTGCTGTTGTTGTTGTTGATACCATGCCTTTATTACACAGAATTTTCAAATTACTATTTTAGTAGAGAAGATGTAGCTACGTAGACTAAACCCTGCACTAAAACTATATCGGACCAGTGGATGCCTCAACTTAACGACAAATACCTAAAACCGTTGTTTCCCTGGATAAAGCTTCTCGTTTTGCGCAATGAAAAACTTATTTTAAAATAACCAAGAACTAGAAATCTATCCTGGTGAGATGTTGTAATAATACTTTGATTTCGGATAGTTGTGGATTTTATTATATAGTTTATGCAAATTGTAATTTAAGTAGACTTTGTTCTACAGAAAATAGAATAAGAAGAAAATTCAAAGCAGAATGAGAGTACATTCACTACTGCAAACCCAAAAGCGACCCAAACAATTTACGGCAAAAGATGAATGTTTGGAATAGTCGTTATCAATATACAAGATCGGTGTTAATGAGCCTAGGGACTTAAATATTGGTTTGAAAAAAGGAAAGTTAAAAATACAGCAGTCGAAATAGCGGGTGAGGTCTGTTGGTCAAAAACGTGCTGTTATTAGGCAATATGCACTCCTTTTTCGCGCATAAAGTTACGAAACCAGCGATAATCCCGTACCATGCAGCAAAAGCAAAGCAAAATTTGAACAACACAACTTCGACTTTCTCATTTCGGCAGATGGAAGTAACATTGGTAATGTTTCATTTCCCAACTCAAACTCGCCCAAGGAAGCGGATACGTTACTTAATTTTCATGCTACGTAAAGGTAATAATACTCTGTTGTCCTACGTTGAAAGATTGGCTACTGAAACATATATCTGCCTAATGTGATGTCAAAAATATTAGAATCCACTATTTCGGCAATGCTATCGGGAATAAAAAATTGTGTTACATCTTACCTGACCATGTATTTAGTTTCCTTGAGTAGCTTACATGCAAGGTTCAAGAAAATCGCAACTACGATGATGTTTCTCAAAGCATTGTGTTTACTGTTCTGAAACTCTCCTGATAAACGTGAGAGCCTACCACACACATAAAACTGAACGGCACTAAAGTAGCAATCGACTAAACACACACGCAATTCGGGCAATAAAAACGTTTATCATACCCGATAAAGGAATGGCATGTTTATTTATTAATGCTTGAAGATGAAGTGTCACTTACTGAGTTCATCGCTACCATTTCATCAGGACGGAGTTTGTTAAAGTTGGAGCGATAATCTAAATTTAAATAACAAAGATTAAGGAGGAAATAAACATGGGAACAAGACAACAAAAAGCTTTCATGCAGTAAATAAGTTGAAATGTTTAATAGACGGAGGCTAAACAAAAAACTAAACTAATTACCTTTAGGTACATTGGAGAGATTAAGTTTAATAAAATCATCTCGATCAGGGCGTGATTGTTCATGGTAAAACCCCATTGCATGCATCATCTCATGTGCCACGATACCTGTGAAAAAATAAATCGCAACAGATAATTCTCCTTTGCAGAAATTAGTAAAATGTATAAGTTGTTCTTTGTAAGGAATTTACCTACCTTCTTAATAAATTATATGTTTATACTTAAACTTTGATATTGGTGCGGATATCAGAAATTATTTTACAATTTAACAATATATAAGTACGGTTAACACTTTCTTTAATGTAATTACATGCAGCACGAAAAATTATAATTTCTTATAACAAGTGTAGAAGCTGCAATAATTTTTCTTTGATGCTAAAACTTTTCAGATTTGTGTAATTTTTATGGTGAATTCGAATATGAAATCAATAATTTCTAAAAGTAACTTGCAACTGATTTGTAATTTTTACTGACGTAATTTCTGGAAAGCGTACCATTCCTATGTATTTACTTTAGAAACACACATAGTGAATTAATGATATTCGCGACTACAATGGTTGTAGAAATACTGACGTTTTGCCACCCAGAAAGCATTATATTTACACCGCAAATATAAAATGCAATGTCTTCTTGATGGCAAAAACGTTATTATTTCTGAAATCATTGCATATATCATAATTTTTAATCCTTTACAGATTTCTTGCCACCTTTATGTTATGGTGATACCTCTTAGTTACCGTGAATAAATATCTAATAACATAGTTTCTGAATAAGACATTGTTAATAGAAACGCAGACAGTTAAGAGCCGACTATAAAATGAAAAGTCCACGAATGGTAAGTTCATATCGGGAAACTAGCTTTTAAGGAGATCAGTCAGTGGTAGTAAAACAACTTACATTCAAGTAGAATGCGCAAAGCACCATTCACTAAATTACATAAAGGTGGTTGAGAATGGTTTTCAAACTGGTCGCCATTTTCAGATTTTTAACTCAAGAAGAAATCAGGAACGAGACATTAAAGGGTATATACATGCGAGGAGAAAAAGGTATATGGAAACAGAATAAGTCAAATATTGTAAAATATACTTTTGATTGCTTTTAAATAATATCTCTCTGCTATAATGAAGAATATATATATATATCAAAAAGTATATTGTAAGTATATATAAGTATATGGGGCGAACGCAGAAAGTCAAGAAAGTAAACGAACAGTAAGAATTTGTTACATATTTATATACAATTTAGATATATTAATCATATATTTTTAGTCTTTTTGTTTTTTACCATGAAATTAATCTAGATACTTTTTATTTGTAACAACATCATTGAAGCCAAACATAAACTTTCTCAGTAAAGACCTGGGCTTCCCCTTGAAGTTATATATTCTGAAAGTGGCCGATCGATCAAAATAAAAATATATATCGTTTGAAAGCTAAATGTTTGAATTTATTTTTTATAAGTAGTCAATAAAGCATGTACTTGCTACTTATACTTACTCTTCTGTCAGAGCGCTTGCTCCTGTTATTCTCGTGCGTTTGACATCATAAAATCTTAGCTAAATTGCAGTCCATAAAAGCAACTGGAACGATATAAAATGTTAATAATAAGGGAAAGTGCAGCATTGCAAAATATATTTTGGCCATCAACAACCTGTTCAAACAAGGAACACTACTTTATTCCAGTCCATACGAATGCAAAAAATATTTACGGTCGTGCTAGGAGAAATACTGTACGAATAACTAACCAGTGTTCAAAATGGGGTGCAATGTAAATCGCGATCTTTAATGCAGAGGGTCATAGGATCCGTATCATTGGTCATTTCTTTACTTTTTTTCGTTATGCAGGGGGGTTAATTATTGGAAATATAATTTAAAATAAATTTGATAAATACTGATTAGACACCCTGATTCCTCATAAAATTATAAAGGCTTCCAATGGGAAGTTTAATATAACCAGGGGGTATGGCAATGCATTGAATGGTTAAAGTTATCGTACACGTCTTATACCTATTATCTTACCCCATATTTGCATATCATGGTCAAGCAACGTCCTGACAACGTTGAAGCATCGTTACAGAAGTTATTGTAGCTTTATTGCATCGTCACGTGACCATGATGTGCCTATTGTGACAATATTAGAGTATGAAATAAAGAGTAAAAATAACATGACCAACGTTAAATGTTATTCATGATTGTCCTACCTTTATAGTGGCACCCTTTATCAATAAATACTGGCTGTGGATTAATTCCCCAGGAGGTTATTTTTCCAACAAAACTGGCACACCTATATATGTATAAGTAATGAAAGTTAGTCACCATCGTTGGCGCAAACACTATGTTTTTTTAAGAAGCTATCATTTTGAGGAAGCTACATTGTACTGTACACGTGGCTGTGGAAACGCTATTACATACAGGCACGCAAGCATAATTTTGAGGCTTTTTTTATGGGTGCGTATTCATTTTGCGTTAGTATAAAAATAATAAAAACTAGTTATTTTAACAATAATAAATATCTTGCAGGCCCCTAGGACCGATTTTTGGTTTGGTGTTCGCAGAATACCTACGCAAATGTCGCCCACCATGGTGGGATGGAAAAGAAAAGTTTTTGGTGCATTATTTTGACGTTTTTTAACTTTTAAAAATATCAGATTAGCATCAAGTAAGTAATTAGTTTCATAAAAAACAAAAGAAATTCTCCTCTTCTTATATTTCCTACATTTCTTACCATTTAAAATTATTCTATGATATGAAGCATTACAAAAATTATTATTTTGAATTCAATTGTGTAAATTACTTGGCGCCACGGCCTCTTAATTGAAATCAGACAGTAATAACTGTTGTTTATCTATCTACAATCTTGGTCATACAATCTCCGGACAAACTGGCAAAAAATCAGAAATCAAATTTCACAAGTGCTTCGTAAGTGTTCATCAATATAACTAGAGAAAGAATTGAACCTAACCAGTAATGACTTAATGATCTTAATGATCTTAATGACTTAACATCGTGGACACTTTGGTGGTGTAGTGATAGTGATGGTAGAGTAATACTTTGGTTACTGTGGCTACATAGCACGTTTGAACAAGGGGAGTGGTCTCGATATCCTCCTAATTGATCCATTTGAGGAATTTGTATATGTTTTTTAATATGTAGATCAGTTTAAAAAGGACAATTTCGGATGTTTTTCAATAAGCCACAGTGGCACGTGCGATCCTACGCGGTTTCCCACGGACATCTAACTCCCATCTTGTGAAATGTACACGTGAAGGGAAAGGTGCTAACACACAAATTAGCATAAAACGCCAAATGTCCAATAATTAATGACCAAATTTGTACATTGATAAACGCAGAGTTTCGATTTTCGATTGACTTCTAAATGCTTTGCACGATGAACAGCAACTATTCATATAAAAAAGTATTATTGACATAAATATAGGGCACATATTTTGATAAGGAAGGGATTCCGACCATGTTCCGTATAGATTACTAAGCTGCATCTATGTAAAGGCAAAGGTAGTAAAAATACAAGTAACTTTGTTATAACTTTGTTGGTTGCTACATGCAGTACAACTGCTTAGACTTCCGTGTAACTATCAAAAAACATGTCTCTGTTTCAACCCTCTTTTTTATATTCATTACCATCACTAGAACAAAAACCACTTAAAGTATATTATAAATTCACATACCCGTAGTTTTTATTTGATTGAAATTCAATGTACTCGACTTCATTTGTTCTTGCAATCCACATATTCTCATGACACCTAATTAGACCATTCACGTACTCTATTGCTTTCACTATCGCTTGTTTTGACGGTGGATAAACTGAGAAGAAGAAAATTTTACTTTTTAGCAAATTGTTTAGAAACTGTGAAATTATTGTGACTCAAAACATTTTCGTACTTTTAGCCGATAAGCTATGAGCAATGGATGGGTATGATTTCGGTTTAGATTGGCCTACAACCTATCAAAAGGGTTGAAGATCAGTTAGAAGAAGATGGGAGATACTGGCACGGGAATCTGTGTGAAATATAAACCTAAAACACCATCACTTATACTCACTATCGTGTTTGAAAGTATACGGTATTTTCACTTTTCCATTCACATTTTTTGGCCATTTAGTAACTATTGCGCCAGCATCTCTTTTGCTGCCTTTCGGTCGTATTATATCATCCGTCATCCCTGAAAAGGAAAAATATATTTCTGACCACTTACTTACTGACCAAATTTATTTATTTATTACAAAATTTATTCTGAACATAATTTTACATACATAAAGAACTTAAATTTTGCTTATTTTCTCGCAGAGGGTTATAAGGAAGATTATCAACAAAAAGTGAAAGAAGGGATACAGGAATTAGAATCACTGGAAGATCCCAATCATATGTGGAACAAAATCAGTGAAATATGCCTAAAAAGTGCAGAAAATACAATAGGTTTCAAAAATAAAAACAGAAGAAGACAAGAAAGTGTTACTATCAAAGAGCTCTCAGAAAAACAAAAGAAGCTAAGAGATGATATAGAAGCTAGCACAGCAAAATAAATAAGAATTGCTCTCAGACAAGAAAGAAACAGAATAATGAATGAAATAAAAAAGGAAGTCAGAAAGATAAATGATGCTGAACTAGAAAAAGAATTGCAACAAATAGAAAACCAAAGAAATGAGGAAAGCAAGTACTATGAAGCTGTAAGAGTTCTAAAAAGAAAAGAGGCCAAAAAAGGACTAAAGATTATCAACAAAGATGGTAAAATAGCAAGCAGTGAGATAGAACAATGTAAAATTATTACTAACTTAAACTGTTTGAAAAAGAAAGTGTACTTGAAACATCCATTTATTATCCAGTTGAAATCGAAAGTCCATTTACCAAAGAAGAAATAACTAAAGTAGTACGGAAATTAAAGAATAACAAAAGCCCTGGAATTGATAATGTAAACATCAAGTGGACATAACTATCCAGAAGTACTCAGAAAAGGGATTCTAATACCAATACCTAAACCACCAAAAAAAGATGTCAAGGTAAATGTGAGACCAATTCTCCTTCTATCAATACTTCGTAAGATTCTAACATTATGTATGATTGAAAGATGCTGGGAAAGACTAAAAACTCATATTCCAATTGAACAAGCTGCATACCAGCCCGAAAGATCAACAACTGAACAAGTATTCTGTGTCAAGACGTTAGCAGAGAAAGCAATTACTACTAATGATTATACCATCT
>JANTOQ010674897.1:0-10211 GCA_027564595.1 Bythotiara depressa
CAATATCCACATATGGGGAATATCACGGACACAGGGTTGTATTGACCCTTCGGTACTCCTTGCCACATTAGTATGTGGATACTTATTTATTTATTTAGTTTTTGCTAACTTTTTTAATATTTAATAATAATATTTTAAATATATTTTATCTGCTTTTTTGTCATTTATTACGATTTTTTATTTTTATTTTTATTTTATGTGGTAAATACTTACTAACTTATTATGGGCTTATTTAAACTGACCCCTTTAAAAGACTCAGGAAGAGTAAATATTATATAATAATATATAATAATATTATAATCAAAATAAAGCCACGTTGTATAATGCTGGCAGTTGAATTTCTTAGTTCAAAAATGTCAATTTCAAGTTTAACCGTCACTGGTACGCGCGAAAATAAATGAGTAAATTAATTAGAGGTACCTTGTAAATTTTAATTAAAACGGTCAAGGACATTTTCACAAAAGGCGGAGTGTATAGTTAGAAATATGTAATAAAATGAATTGCTTTTTTGATACCCAAAATGAAAAAATATGCTCGTTTATAAGCCCACTAGGCCTATTCCCGGGCTTATAGCAGGGATGTGCCTTTATGCGGGGGAATAGGGTATAAATTATTGGAAATTACAATAAAAGCTTTTGAATGTCTTTGAACATTTCGTTCCGTAAACAAAAACACTCTCTATTTCAACGAAAAACACGGTCTTATACGTCCTGTTGAATATAATTTACAAATAGTGAATAAGAATTGAAAGCACTGACAGCATATTAGCCATGCCATCGCCATTTTTCTTTCATTGAAATTATTAATTGTTACCATGGTTATAGGATATATAAATGATAAGATTGTAGAAGAAAGTAGCTTATGACATTCTTTATCCGGATATAAGGCCAAACATGACTTACATCCAGGTAGAGTAATATAAACTTTATAAATTACTACTGTTGCCATTAGTGACGTTATTATGCCTCGTTTGCAATCGTGCTTGAAATACATATTATGTTCATTCATTCCATTGTACAAATTTTTAACACATTCTAAATCTCTATAGTGAAATTATAACTTGTACGAGTTTTTAACACTTTCTAAATTTCTGTAGTGAAATTATAACTTGTCGTGCTTTCTACGGTACTGTTAAATGCCATCAAGTACAAATAAAAAGACTATTGCAAACGAGGCGAAAAAGTAACTAATGGCAACAGTGGTATGTTATGCAATTTGGGGAGTGTCTATAGGATATATACATTTTCCCAAGAATGTTGCAAGCTATTAGCAATTCATTACAAAATAATAACATTACTTCCGGAAAGATATTTATAAGCCCTGGTAAAGCACCATCAAACATTAGAGGTTGTACTAATTTCACTATTCAAAGCTCTATCCCTTTAAATGGGAGATATTAGCGTTTGTCAGTCCAGTATTGGAATTCATAATGATATGATATATTTATCATGTCATGGACCTGAAATGATTTAAACGTTGGGCTACGTTTCGAGAAACTTCTCTCATCATCGGGCAATGAGATCGTTGAAAAAATCTCGTTATATACGCATAAAGAGGATCGAAATTTAATTACTTCACACCTCCACGGGAAATTGCGGACGTATAAGGAATACATTCCCGTAGCAGATAAAAATAGAAAATTTCACACCTCTACAGACAATGTTTTTGGACGTAAAAGTGGCACTGATGCATACTGTATCGGTAAAAAAAAAGTCGGTAAAAATTGACCAAATCTTTCCCGAGTGACTAAATTTTTTACCGACTTTTTTTTTACCGATACAGTATGCATCTGACTTTTTTTTTAACCAACCATAATTTTTGACCGACTTTTTTTTTGCCGACTTACAATTTTCCGACCTTTTGCCAAATTATTTTCTAAGGTAGGGGGTTAGTTTTTCTGTGCCTTTTTCGTTCTTATTATCTATTATATAATGGATTGCTATTCAAATTAACGTTTAGGGACTCGTGATAAAAAATGAGTGACATTTTCATATTTTTTTAACACAATGATTGAGATTGATATTGTTGTGTAAAATCTTTTATTTACGCAAAACATAAAAACGTTCTTTTTATCCAAAATTAGTCGGTAAAAAGTGACTAAATTTGGGCTTAGTGACTAAATCTTTTACCGACTTTATTTGTCCGTCTTTTTATTTTTAACCGACTTTTTTTTTAACCGATAAGGTAATCATTCCATAAATCCCCGTAGCTAGTTATCACAGTCAATTCCCGTAACTAGTTACTCCCAACTTGACCTTTACTCCCTTATTATCTGCTTAATTTTCTTCCTCCCACTTACCACTAAAGTTGTACAAAATTTAACTTTCTTTATTTCTATAACCCATCAACGTACCGTGAATGTCGTCATACATTTCGTAGCATTGGCTTTGATGTCCTCTCTTTTCGTTATAATATCTCCCATTAATATTTCGTCTTCGGCCAAGACACCATCTATGCGATCCCTCACTGTTAACGTAGTTTGCATGTCATCATGCATTTCTCCCTTGTATTTTGCAGCATCGTCTTCGGTTTCTTCTCTTTCCTTTATAGCATCTCCCGTTAATATTTCTTCTTTGTCCAGGTCACCAACTATACCACTCATCACTGTTACGGGAGGTTGCATGTCACCATGCATTTCTCCCTTATTTTTCGCAGCATCGTTTTCGATTTCTTCTCCTTCCTTTATAGCATCTCCCGTTAACATTTCCTCTTTGTTCAGGTCACCAACTATAACACCCATCACTGTTAAGGTAGTTTTCATGTCACCATGCATTTCTCCCTTATTTTTTGCAGCGTCCTCTTCGATTTCTTTTCTTTTCGTTATAGCGTCTTCCGTTAATATTTCGTCTTCGTCCAGGTCACCATATATACTATCCTTCACTTGAACGTATAAACTTTCGTATGTCATGAATTGATTTATTGGAATTTGCTCATATGTTGGACCCAAGTCGTCAGGAATCGTACAATACAACGATGACGTGTCATCGGCAACAAACTGTCTAGGAGTCAAATATGGAGTCAGACAAGCAGACGGTAATTGCGCTGTTCTAACTGAACGCGGTTCTTTAGAGAAATTAAAAGAGTTTTGTCTTAGTTCTGTCTCGTAACCTTTTGATTCATCAAGCCATGGATATGGGGGTGGTTCGGTCCGTCTGCTTTCTACCCGTCTACTATTTGTCTGTTTAATCTCTGTTTTGCTTTCATTTCTTTTCCGTCGGATAATATAACAGAAGAAGACGAGTGCGACTATGAGCAGCACAGCACCGATCCCACCAACTGCACCCCCGATAATTAAAACCAAGCTACCGGACGTCATCTCCACTGATGGTTTAGTTATTGGTGGATTCGGTAAAAACAACTTTCTTAACTAATGTATACTATCTGTGCATATTAAGCATATTCTTAATATTCTTCCTACCATTAGAAACGTTCTAACTAAACATTCTAAATTCCATTATATTCGTTTTCTGCTACATACATAATGAAATGTGACGAAATTCAATATTGTCTTATTTTCTATCAATTTTTAATCAGCAACATGTCTTACGAGGCACCACTCAATATGGAGAAAGATATTTGCAACAGTAGATCAAATATTTAATAAAGTGAAAGTGGAGGTAGTTCGACGTGTGAACTGTTGACAAAACTCGATATCAGTCACAAAACATCCGTCATAATATTCCAAATATTATAAAATACATTTGTTTATCAAGAATTGATGGAGCTGTGACATAGCGATAGCGAGTTGCAATCCATAGTTATACAGAGACTTGCAATCCAGAGATTGCGAGTTGGACTCTTATCCACGAACGCCACAGTGCAGAGGACGATCTCTTCGCATAATCCATAGGTCATATTTCTATGTTTGTGTGCGCCACAAGTGAAGTATTGTCACAAAGTGTCTGGATGGCGGGCAGTTTTATCATACCGGCAGTTACTACCAAAACGTGATTAAGGTCAGTGTTAGGGACTATCAAGGAACTATCAAGTTCGAATAAATTGACAATTTGATCATTCCAACAAAATACGGTAGATGTGCTATACTGGTACTGTACATTTTCTACACGGGAACATATACAGTACATACTCTCGATAAGTGAAACCCTCAAGGGGGGTAAAAAAAGTGTTTCACTTAGTGAAAGTTTCACTTAAGCGGAGCAATTTAGGGAAATTGATATAGCAAGGGGAATGAAAAAATCCTTTCACTTAGTAAAAGTTTCACTTATCCGGGGTTCACTTATCGAGAGTATACTGTATATTTAGTATTTTTGTTAAAAGCTACGTATAATGATTCATGGCGATTCCACTTTTATGTCTTACAGGATCCTTTGATTTAATCTCGTGGATCGAAACGCTTTGTTGTTTTTTCGTTCGTTCATTTTTGCTCTATATTCCTTGCGTTCTCGTTTGTACTATTACTAGAAATAACCATCTTAATCATAAAAATGTATTGCTACTTGAAAAGATTGGTATTAGCTTTCCTACCAAGTTCCACTTAACAATTACAGCCATTCTTGATTTTTTTGACATATGTGGAAAAGTTCATTACCGTAAAGGACACAAATGGACCAATTAGGAAGCTAGTAAGTCCCGTTGTTCAACTGTCCTGTACAACAACAGTTACTTCAGTACCTTCATTACCAAAGTACCTAAATAAGTTCTTTATATCTGTATTCATTAAAGCATCACTAGTGATGAACACATTTTGGTCAATCTGTGCCAAATAATTATTTGTGCCAAATAATTATGGCCACGATAGAAGGATTTCTGTGAGGTTCATTTCTTTAAAATTATCTGCAGAGGAGAGTAAAGCAAGCAAATCTTTAAAGCAAATAAGATACATTTTCATAGCTCAGAATTGCAGCCGAGTCAATTTTTTCTGTATGATGAAAAAAATTCTCACAATTTTTCACGTCTTACACACGTGGTCTTCTATATTTGCCTAATCGGCTATTAATTAATCAATTATATAAAGATATTCTAAACAACATGGCACAAATATTTTTGTGTTCGTCTAGTTTCTCTCTTCTGCTTTTCTTTACGTTTTCATCTATGAGAGTTTTGTAAGCATACACATAAAAAGACTGTACCACATGAACATTCACAAATTGAAATGATGGCGTCGTTTAGGGTACACATAAATATGACCTCGATTTTGTGAAGAAGTAGCCCTCCTCCGCAGTGTACGTGGTTGAGTTCGAACTCGTAAACTCTGCAAGACAAAAATAATAGCTTGTTTTCTCGCTGTGTTTTACTTTAAACTCGAATGAGCGGGGTTTCGAATAAGCGGGCTTTACAAAAAAAAAACGTTACAAGAATAAAACAGTAGAATGTGTGCACTATTACTTTTTAACTCAGCTTATTACACCTTAGACACTTTTAAAATAGCCCTTGATCGTTGTTTGCTTAGCAGATATGCATTCAATGAGTAACTTGTTCAACATAGAAGAACACTTTCGTAATTCGTTTGCAACATCAGCATTCAGAAAAAGGGCATACGGTTCCACCATGTCTACTGTAGAAAACAAGTTGGTTTTGAGCGGAAAAAAAGACTTTGTTGATAAACTAAAATAACTTGTCACAAAAATGTAAATTTTTTATTGTGTTTTTCATTTTGGAAGAACGAAATTTTGAAAAGTTCGAATAACTGAGGGTTTTCTCTTGAAGGGAGTGAGATTTACTGTTCGAATAACCGGGGAGTTCGAATAACTGAAGTTCGAATAACCCAGGGTAAATTATAAGGGTTTCATAAGGGAGGTTCAAGGGGCCAAGGGGAAAAGTTCAAATAGCTGAGGAGTTCGAATAACCCCGTGTTCGAATAAGTGGGCTTCAATTGTATTATTAAACGGGGCGTTTCTCAAAGTCTTTAAGAAGGAAAGCAACAGCTAGAACAAATACCTGTATTATAAATGCATTGCTTTGAACAATAATAAATAGAACAGGAAAACATATGAACTATTGTCATTGGAAGAGGAAATACGAACCAAAGTATAAAAAAATTAATGGATTAAACAACCGAACTATTTATTCTTCTTCTCAATCCTTTGTGTTCTGATAAGAAATATTATTTTTCACAAATTGTAGTGGAGTCCTTCAAAATCGCAACTTACAGGATGTTCAAAATATTTAACAAGAAAAATGTCAATTAATTAATGTAATAAATAATTAACTCAACAATTTAACCCTTTAATGCGAAGCATACCTTCTAATTATATTAAAATTTCCATTGGAAACCTTTATAATTTTATCAGGAACCAGGGGGTCTTTTACCAAATTTATATTTCATTATATTTCCAATAATTAACCCCTGGAAAAAGCAAAATAGCAAAAAAATGTATATTGCCTTAATTTTTTTTAAACGTTAGAAACAAAAATATGTTTTTCTATTGTTATTTATTGTAGTGCTGTTTCAAAGACTTGACTCACTGCATTATTGCGAACAAAAATACGCCTTCAAAGCTTCCATCGTGTGGAAAGGAAATGATGAAATGCACAGTTGGAAGCCAACCGTACAACGGTAACAAAATGTTATGGATAATGGCCGCCCCTAAAGCGTTGCAGGTAAAACATATTCACTTTTCTTAAAACAGTATCGATGTAGAATGATTCACAAATTCTCCCAACCAGATATTAGTTTATTGTTGTTCTTTTTTCATATTTTTCTTATTTACTAAATTTTAAAATCAAAACAGATCTGGTCAGTAAATTGTAAACTACTCTGTATCTGGTCAGTAAATTGTAAACTATTCTGTTTTTTAACCCTGTATTGCATAATCATATATCCAGGTTATATTGAACTTCTCATTGGAAGGATTTATAATTTTATGAGGCAACAGGGTATCTTATCAGCTTATACCAAATTTATTTTACATTATATTTCCATTAATTAACTCCCTGGAAAATGACCAATTATTTGATTCCACTTTGTAGACCCTATTCATTAAATGAATAAACAACATTCTTGAATTCTGGGTGGTGCTAAAATATAGACCCGTATATATGATAATAACATTTTGTGCTGACTTTTACAAACGCATGTTAGGGAGTGGGTGGCACTTTGAGCACCGTGGCAGGTAAGGTTAAGTTTTGTATTTTTCATCAAAAATTCCTAATTTTCTAATTTTAATAACAAATATGAATTAACAAAACAAATATACCTCATTATAGGAAATTAACGAAGCACTTTATCATATTAACGCAAATTTTTAAAATTCGCGTTAATTTAATATACTTTAATTTAGTGTATCGGTAATTTCCAACACGTACATTTTGTTTATCGTTGATTTAAAACAAGTTAATTTATGAAGTTTATTTTTTATTTTTTATATATTAATTTTACTAGCCAAATTTTTTGCAACTTCTTCGTTTCCATCATCATCATCTTCATCTTCATCATCATCATCATCATCATCTTCCCATGTTACATCAATTATATGTTCATTTTCTATAACACTTTTCAAAATTTTCTGCTTCTCGTCTTTGTATGCGTCACAGTCATTGGTAGGAAATTCGACAGACTGGTCTTTTGTAATAATTTGCATTTTTCAATTGACCATGCAGCGTTCATTTAATTACAAAAAAATAAATGGTTGATATATTCGCGTTAATTTAATTAACATTTTTAAAAAACAACAGCCATCCGCCTTAATTAGCGTTTCGTTATTTTATTGCTTCGTTACTTTAGTGCTACGTTAATTTCCTATAATAAGGTAAACAAATAATCAAGGAAAAGCTGTTAACTTGGTCTGTATGTTTAGACCTCTCATTTGTAATAATTTAGCAAGTATTATCAGAAAAAATCTTTGATTTTCATTTTTGTCCAGGTTTATTTATATTCCATCAATTCTTTTCACAACTTACTAACTTATATCATTAACTATCTGAACAAACGATTTCTCTCTAATACATTTAAACGATCTGGAGAAAAGTGCTGTAGCATTTTGAAGTTTTCATCATGAAAAACTTTCTGTGAATAAACCGTTTATGTGTCATTTTAAGATGTCATGCATATAAACAAACCGCTTACTCCATATATACATCTTCAGGACTGACAATCCAATAACATTTATTTAATTATAAATTTACTTGTCTTTATATAAATTTGATCACTAAATAGAAATAAAAAAACAAACATATAGTTTAAATTAGCCCACGTGGTGAGAAATCACGTGTGGCGGTTTTCTTTGTTTACATGCAACATGTAAGGTTGGCTTGTTACCCAAACCTGCGCGAAGGAGAGAAGAACATTAAGAATAATTTGTATTTTAGGATGCAGTACTGGCTTTCACGAAGTGCAGCAAGACCGATTATCCTAATAAATGTCAAGTTCAATACCATCAACGAGTTGAACGTCTTATAGTCACGGTAAGTTCATTCATATTCTAATAAGTCTTAATTAGCTGCCGAATCATCCAAAAGAAATCATAAATTAAATTATTAACGGAATTTTAAAGGTTTCGGCTCGTAATCCCTAACAGTCACGTGATAGGGAATATAAAAAGATAAAAATGACGCGGGATATCAGACGTTAATCAGTGCATTTCGAGAACCACCAACAAAACGAGTGTGGAGTTTTTAATATAGTTTCAGGCTATTTAAACTCTGCATTTGGTGTTATGTTTATTAAAAGGTTTTAGTGTTAAGAGACTGTCTTAGAGGCATGAAAAGCACACGAGCTTATATGAAACAAAAGAAGTTTAAATAGACAACATAAAATTACTTCAATGATGAAACAGCATCAATTTTTTTATCTATAAAAAATATAAGATCCAAAGAAACAGAAGTAAAATATATTCTGATTTATCTAGCAGAAACAAAACTAAACTATTGCGATATTCAGAGAGAAAGCAAAGAGATTGCAATATTTAAGATATTCTGAGAGAAAGCAAAGAGATTGCAATATTAAAGAACTATAAATAATTAATACTACAAAACCTTTTAGTTATTCAACGAGTCACTGGTTTATTTGTTTTATAAACGACATCTAACTAACCATGCTGGCTCATATGCCTAAAACTATTAAATATATGGAAAATAAACTCATGACTATGCAATCATTGTGTAACACTCTACAAAAATCTTTTTGTAGCTATGACACATGGCACGTTAAGGCACAAAGAAGAATGTGCTTTTGACCATCGCGTTCTACCATGGACCGATAATACCAATTTGGAGGTAGAATCGTGATTTTTTGTTTTAAATGTCGTAGACAGATTTAAGCCACAACATTCCAGACCGGTATCATGAGCGCTTAAGTAGATATTTGAGAAAGCGTGCCCGCCCCAGTCTAGATAGGGTAAAAAAATGCTAAACAGTATCTATACACTCTGATCCTATCCTCAAAGCCATCTATAAATTTTGAATATCTTGAATATTAAGAGAATGATTGGACAGTCAGCTCCTAGTTTTGCTTTTTAAACAAATGTCACCAGGTGAAGTTTATAAATGCATAAATAGTTTGGACAATACTAAAAGTACTAGTGGTAATATCCCTACAAAGATATTAAAGTTAGCTAATACTGTAACATACATACCTTTAGCTAATTGCATTAATAAATGTTTATATGACGGTATATTTCCAAACGAATTAAAAGTTGCAGATATTCTTCAAACTCACAAAAAGGGGATTATTTGGAAAAAACAAATTACAGACCAATAAGCATACTACCTAATATTGATCAAATATCTTGTTTTTCTGAAGGTTTTCTCTCATCAAAACTTTGTGGTTTTAGAAAGAGATATTCTACTCAGCATGCTTTATTTAACCTAATACAAAACTGGCAGAAATATTTAGACAATGCTGGAATTGTAGGTACTTTGCTTATGGATCTTTCAAAGGCTTATGCTTGTCTTCCACACGATCTCCTTATTGCAAAACTTGCAGCTTATGGCTTTTGTATGAATAGTTTGCGACTATTTCATAGTTATTTATCAAAACGTTATCAGCGAGCTATCAATAGGATATAGTTTTAGTGATCCTAGAAGTAATTCTAGGTGTGCCGCAAGACTCAATATTAGGTCCAACATTATTTAATATATTCATTAGTGATCTCATTTATTCCGTACTCCAAACAGATATATGTAATTTTGCTGGCGATACAACTTTATATGCTTGCGAAAATTCGTTAGATAATACCTTACACAAATTAAAAATTGAAACTTACCGTGTCATTAATTGGTTTAAAATTAACGGCATGGTTGCGAATCCAGCA
>JANTOQ010675230.1:0-10210 GCA_027564595.1 Bythotiara depressa
TCAGTTAGAATGTTATCGTGAGTTAATTAAAACAGTTTAAATCGCTGGCGGCTTTTTTTAGCAAGTTTTCAAAAACCTTTTAAATCGTCAGCGGTTTTTTTAGCAAGTTTTAAAAACCGCTTAAATCGCCAGCGGCTTTTGTGCGCAAGTTTTAAAAACCGCTTAAATCGGCAGCGGCTTTTTACAATGCTTTAAAATTTATAAGCGTTTTTTAACGGCTTTTCAGCGGCTTCTTAGCGCATGGAAGCGTATTATGAGGTTTCCTCAACAAGTGCCCTTTTCGCGGGAGACGTCACATATTGATATAATTTTATTTGGCATAGAAACCAAGAATAAAGTTACATCTCATTTTATGGAAAGAGTAAGGGAGTAGTAAATAATACATTGTACCAGTAGATAACTATTACAAAGCAAAATGTAAACAATTTACTCCTTAAAGTTTAATCCTTTTAATTTCATGTATACAGCAAAAATCAAGAGTGCTTTACTTGTGCCTTAAATTGACAGAACAATAGAACCATTCAAATGAATTAGTCAGGAATAAAAATATCCAGCCTCCTTATTCTTGTTTACTATTTACAATTTAACAGAAAATGGACCATTGAGAAATTTTAAGCGAATAATTTCATGCTGCCGCCCTTTAATTTAGCACATGGGAATACTATAAATTACAGCGAGAACACAAACATTGTTATGACTTACTTGTCTATAATTTTACAATTGCTAATCCTTCTGAGTTTTGAAACGTTCACATATGAAACTAATGTGAGTATTACAAAACTAATCTAAGCATTACATGTTTTAGTTTTAACCTGAAACACAAACAAACAAATATTTATTTAAATGCTTCTAATGTTAAAGCTAGTCCACTTAGAATGAAGACGTTTCATATTTAAGCATGGAATGCTTTTCTAACACCTGCATTTTTCCCAAATAATGTCTCATTTATTTTTTCTTAGTTTTCCAATCTAATTTTATTTATATATTAATATTTACTTAAGAAAAGCCATCATAAACATTTTAAATGATTACTTTCTTCCAACAGGATTATCTATCTGGCAATTATAATATATGACTTTATTATTTCATATAACAAAAGTATTAGAATGTTAAAATGAGTATTTTCTTAAAACTATGGAAATATATTTTGTTTTTTCTTAACCCAAAAACGTATGTTATCTCATAACAAGAAATTTCAGAAAAACATTTTCAGGAGCACCAAGTCCTGTAATTTTATTGAAATGTGACAAAATTACTCCCATTCCATGCAGCAAAGCCTGAGCTACAAAAGCATCTCAGGTTTATTTTAATTATGGTGTTTTGACTTTTCTTGATACAGGAATTTCCACAAAAAGTTACATACAAAATGAAAAGTTTCACATTTTTTTGTCATTAAACATGAAGGATTATCTTAAAAATAACAGACACTCTTTTTGTAAAAAAGTTTCATAATTTTTCTCTTTTCCAAAATATATCCAGGTAAAAAGGAAAAGATATACTCTTATGTGAAATTTTTTTAAGAAAAGGAGATACCTTTATAATACGGAACACTGGTCACAGATTAAAGCACTAAGCAACGCTAAAACCATAGTAAGAAGAGCTAGTGATAACAATCAGGTAAGACCATCCACAAGCTAATACAAAAAGTTAACGAGAGTGACATTTTGTATATTATCTATGTGAAAATATAAACCTCTTACCTAACCCTCTCTTTGTAAGGGAATCATGAAAGCTTACAAAGTCATTAAATGTTGTACCAACACCCCATAAGCCAAGTCTTTCCATAAATGCCTAGAAATGATTTTAATATAAACAACTACTATAAGTGCATTCTACCAGATTATTAAATATTACTATTAGCATTAGCAATGGTGACTTTTGAAATTTTACTTCACATAACATTCTTATCTCACATTTATAGTAATTGTTGCAGAACAGGGTCGGTGCCATGAAATTAAAGGCAACATTGACCAGTAGTGGAAATGTTCCAATGGTGAATTGAGAAAATGTTTAATAGTGGCACTAACTATCATTACAGTGATTGCTTGCAAAGTGTATAATTCTAATTTCTCAAGTGTTTCAGAGATGGAACATTGGATAGATACTGCCATGTTAAAGGAATTTTAACAATTTGATTTCTAAAAACTAAAAATGGATACTTTCATATTTCTAGTGATTTTCCATTTTTAGCAGTAATGCTGCAAACCTTTAAATTTTGTGGACTGCATAAAAGCAGCTATCATATAAATTTTGTGACATCATTGTCGACACAGTTAAAAAAAAATCTTAAAAGATAAGTGAACTAGAAGTTTCAATTCTTTATATAGCAGTAATTTTTTTAATAAGTCATTTATTCTGATTACTTTAAATGTGAACATCATCAGGGGAATAAGAAAGCTCAGTTTCCCTTCCTCCAATGATGAAAACCAAGAAGAAATCTAAGAAATAGTCTCCCCTCATGGGCTTGTAGCCGTATCAATTTGAACCCAAACGAATCATAGAAACTGATGATTCTGATGTTAGTTCCAGTGAAATGTAATGAGGGAAATTATGATATTTCTTGGGTAGGAAAACTATCTGGTACACGTATGAGATGTGTCATTATGAAGAACGAAAAATTGACTGTTTGCCCTGTCAATGATTGACAAGGAAAAGTTTACTGGTATGCTGCATTTTTGTCAATTTAAAAATCCATATTTTAAAAGAAAATGTTTTTATATATATTTAAGAATTTCACTTATGAACTTGTGAATCTTCCATAAAAGCTTCCTTACAGTCCTTTCTTCTACTGTATGTGATCACACAACAACTTCTTTGTGGTTTGTTTTTATGCGTTCTTATGCATTCTCAAAAAAAACAAAAAAAAACTTGTTTATAAAATCTGCAAAAAACACTCAAGCACTCAGGCATGTAACTTATTATATGACACACCAATCATATACAATCTATTTTAGCTAGCTCGAATATGTTTTCAGTTTTAATAAAAAAAAATAAAAAATAGATGCACAATATTTTAATATATTCCATCATTACGTTTTACAAATTTTACTTTCTGAAGAATTTTCGTAGACAGTAGACAGTAAACTGCTCATGTTTTTACTCCATGAGATAAAAGTTACGTCAGCCAATTGATTAATTTAAGATAAACAATTAATTAACAAAATTGTCACTGTTTGAAAAATGGAATTTCACATATTCCCTAAAACATGAAATTTGATATTACCGCACATTTCTTGTGCAGTAATATTGTTATCTATATATTACCATGTATTTCCTTATGGCATACGATATTACCTAAATATAAATATATAAATATGAATTTTTCAACAGGATTTATATATTCATATAATGATTAAAACAAATAAAATCATATTATAAACAGCAACCAAATACATAAATGGTAAAATGGATTTTCACAACTTTTTAAAAGTCTGGATAATTCAGTTCCCTATATACAAGTTATGGGACATATTATTAAAGAGTTTTGTGAACACAGATAGGACGGGTCTATCAAAATAATATGTACTTATAATCCTCTTTCAAAAACCTCACGATTTTCATGTTTTAGGCAAATTCAAGGTTCACAACCTTTTTCAGGAATCATAAAAATCTACAATACTTTTTGGAACAACTAATTATATTTTACAAAAATCATGCCCACCTGGAAAGTTCATATGTAGAATTGTTAGCATATTGCATGGGGAGAAAGTGTGTCTGTTAGAAGAAAATAAGATGCATTAAAAGATAGTGGTGTGTACTGAAATAGCGACGTGTTAAATGTAACAATAATATTTAAAGAGGGCTTTATAGTCCAACATGTTTCTTACTTTTGTCAATTGAGCTTTGAGAACTGTACCAAAAGTAGAGTCAGATAGCATAGTTGGATATGAAAATCCAAAAGCCAAATTTGAGTTAAATTAAAGTTAAGAGTTATATTATACTTTATTTTTACCAAAACCCAAGTTAACATCACTTCAAACATTTAAGTTAATTAGGATTAAAGTTAATAAAGAAATACTTAAAAATACAAAGAGGAAGGAGATACAATTTTACTTACACAACAATATAAAAGAGAATAATTCAGTTAAACACTTGGGATCTATGATCCATATAATAATAATCAAACCATACATAATTAACTACAATTACAATTTTGAAAAGCAACAATAAAAAATAGTATAATACAGTTAAACACTTGGGATCTATGATTTATGTAATATTAATCGAACAGTAATTATCTTCAATATCTCATAATTTGAAAATGATTTAGTATTTGTCATGTGAGAATATGCTTCTGTTTACAAACTGTCAATGAGTGAATGCCTAAAGTTTATCATGAAGACTTGATGCAAACAGAAACAAAATGTTTAACAAGGTAAGAGTGCATTCAAAATAATTATCCTTGTGTTTTATTTTTATTTCAATGTTTAAGTGGAGCATAAATATATATAATATTCTATATTTATTTTATAGATAATGATATTAAAAGTAAAGTACAAAAAACATAAAAAAAATATGTATCATGATAAAGAAAATTAAAATTAAATGTGAATGTCACGATAATTAAAATCGTGAAAAACGGTTACAGGATTTGACATTACCTCGGTATTTCGTGTTTGGGAAATATGGTATGGACACATTTCTATAAGTAGTGAAATATGTATTTCACTAGTTTCTCCATAACTGGTAATATCATATTACCTTAAGTGTTTTAAATAAATAATATGAAGTTTCAAATATTGGAATCATTGGTAATACCATATCGCACATATGACCACGAGAGGAAAATATGATATGTCTTTATATTTTCAAACGGGTAATATAGTATTACAGATAAGTACATTTAATGGAATTTGATGTTACCTCACCATACCATACATGAAATATGATATGTCCTCGTATTCCTAAAGTTAGTGAAATGGCTGTCTTAAAAGTTACCAAGAATGGCTAATACCATATTACCTTGCACAAGGAAATAAAAGGAAATAAGAGGAAATATGAAATTCCGTCGTGTTTCCATATATTTCCTCAGGTGAGGAAATACGTAATTTTGTGCAGTATGTATAATCAGTAAAACGTTTTACCACTTCTACCTAAGGTCAAGAAAATCATCAAAAACGCAATGAATTTATAAAAAAAAGTTTTGAAGTAACAAGAAACTTTAACAGCGATGTTAGAAATACTAAGATATAGAGAACCTTCAAATCTTGTTTAAAGCACTGCTTATCAAAGTGTATAGGACAGACTCTTATACTGTCATATTTTGGTGCTTTGCTCTTTTTAAATTTTCAACCATATTTTCTTAAATGTTTCATCTCGTGGAAGATAGTAAAAGCATAGTTAGGCCTTCCTTTTTTCTTCTTTCTTCTTGCTGCTTGAATGCTTCTGCAATACATGGCAGAAAGTAAACCATGGTGTAATTACCTTATTTTACCTATACATAATTTACTCTACAAAAGCTAATATGTATCAATGTTTCACTAACAACAGGTTTTATATCAACTGCTCATGAATGAAGTTTGTCATTAATGTCACATGAATTGTCTAAAGCTCATAATTCAAAACCACATCTTTCAATGGCATAAAACCCAAACATTAACAGTAATTTTAGGGGTCTACGAGGATTTTTCATTTCACAGAATACGTTTTCTAGGTTAATTCATGTGTGCTGAATCTATTTTTGTTGAAATTTGAAATCCACGGCACCACTCCTTTAAGAACAAATTATTATCAGTTATGATGTGCTAGTTCATATAATCTTTTGTACACTATATTTAATAATCAAAATACATATTATTAATTCAATTCTTTCTGCATAATCTATGTGCTAACAGTAACAATTTAAAAATCAAAACACTTAATCAGCAGTGTTATACTACAGCACTATTTTTGAAAAATGTGATAGCAATGTATTACAGAAAGGTTTAACATCAATTAACATCAATTCGAAACAATAGTTTCTTGTTTTCAATAAACCTTTTGTAATTTATTTCTGTCCTTCCTACAGTGACCAGTTTCTTCCAAAAGAGATTTGATGTAAAAAATATTTCTGGTAAATTAATGGCCAGCTTCATAATATATTGTTGTAGTATAACACCGCCTCTAGGTGTGTATGAAATGGTTACTTTGACAACTAGATATAAACAAACAAGAACAAAAAAGTAAAACAAACCATATTCTTCACATCTGTAACACCAGTAGCACTACAATAAACAACTCTTGCTTTTGGGAGTAACCTACAAAGAGAAGAAATAAGTGTCACCAGCTTATCATTATAAAAACAACAAAAAAGTACTGTGTTATAGTTAAATACTTATGATTATTTTTAGAAGGCCATGTTTGTGGAACTGTACTTGGACTTACAGAGATTATGATTTGTAGTTCTTGTTCTTGTTACAGTTCTAGTCCTATCACAGCACAGTATGGAGGATGACCTCTTTGCAAAATCCACAAGTCTTACTTATGTTTGTGTGTGCCTCGAGTGATGTAAATATTGCAATTCTGCTCTAAGATCTGAACACTCAGAAAGACAAAAGGACTTAATTTCAACTTGTTATGTTACTTAAAATATATTATTTCATTTGTAAACAATAATATGTAAATATTGTTCGACTACCAAATAATAGGAGTAAATTCTGTTACAGTATTAACACTAAAGAAGGTCTTCTAAGTATATATAGAACAATGAGTATTTTAATACAATCTTCTCAAAATAACTTTTATTTCCCTTCCCCTCCAGACTGTATTCAAGTATTATTATATATATTTTTATACAATGATGAGAACAGGTTTTCTTTACACTAAACACAAAACATAATAATTGGAACGTCTTCCTTGGGCAAAATTGTAACATTACCAGCAAAAATTGTCATATCAAGCATCAATAAAGGTTCTTGACAGTGATTGCAATTATTATATGTATTCACCTTTGAATTGTTGTAACAGCAACAGAAACCTTTGTACTAAGCTTCTCTTTACCCTAAAACACGAAAAACATATACAAATACATATAAGAATACACAAAAACATATAATGAATAGATAAAAACATATAATACAAAGAATACATAAAACACAAAAGTGAATACAAAAATAACATATTAAGGGACTACAATGACAACAAGATGGTAGAATAGTATAAGGAATTGTCATTTTATGAAAAAAGAAAAGAAAAGGACATACACAACAAAAAACCATATCGTCTATATGAATTTAATTTGATTGCAGATGATGAATATATGACGAAATTTGCAAAACGGTGCATTGTTGTGTAAATCAAAATAACGCTTCCATATCGGTAACAGCGATATTTTATTTCACTGTCAAGAATTATTTTACTTTGACGTTAGAAGAGTTATTTTATTTTGGCGTCAGAAGAGTTATTTTCGTTTGGCATCAAAATAGCTGTACATTTTGCTATGAAAAACGTTTTAGTATGTTCATAAGGTAATGAAGTTGCTATAGAAAAGAAAGAAGCAAAAAATAACCATGAACCTGCCATTAAATAAAACCTTCCAACTTTCATTATAATTACAAACCAACTGAACAAAGTCTTGGTTCATTTGTTTTGTTTTTGTTTCAAATTTTTACGAAACATCTTCATGATGTGAAATGTTTTAGTTCAAATTTATAGCAATTATTTTATGTATACGTGCTTTGTAATGACTTCTTTCTAATTTTAAATTTCGTGTAACAATGTTGTTATGGGATGTATCAAGTTTTGTAATTTTAACTGCGAGAATGGGTAAGGTTTCCACGACCTCCACTTATGTTACAACCCCGTCTAATAATATTAATGATACACTTGAATATCATCTAGTCACCTGTAATTTGAGTTAAAAGTACATGACCTGTGTATGCACCAGATATATTTATAGGTCTAAGCAAACATTTTATGAAAAATAAACTAATAATTAGGTCAGAGCACATGCCAGGTTTTTACAATTTGAAATGAAATGAATTTTTCATGAGTAGAAAGGAAGCAAAATGACCTTAGAAGTGTCCACAACATTTTTGCAACTGGAAACAAAGAAAGACGGCTTTTTAAAAGTGTCTAAGGCACATTTTCACAACTAAAAATAAAGCAAAAGGATCTTAGAAAGGTATCAACAGCATGTTTTCATGGCCGGAAATGAAGCAAAACGGCCATTAAAAAGCATCCAGGGTACGATTTTACTGTTAAATCTCTATTCGTAGCACATAAAATTGCTGTAAAACCATGTTTTAACGTTAAGAAACGTTGCTGCAAAGCAATATTTTAACGTAAGAAATTTTCATTCCTGTTATATAAAAATTAGTGAGGCCATCAACGGTTGGAATTTCACACACAGAAAACAACTGAGAATAAGGGGTTGTTATACAGCTAAAACTGTTGTCTACAACACGCTCGTTAAAGTACTTAAACATGTGTGTTAGCCCTTTAATGCATAGGCATAAACTTGTAAACCTTTATAATTTGATGAGGAACCAGGGGGTCTTATCAGCTTTTAACAAATTTATTTTGCATAATATTTCCAATAATTTACCCCCTGGAAAAAGCAAAATAGCAAAGAAATGATCAATGATTTTATTTATTTCCTCTGACACTACACATAAAGGGTTAAAACATTTAATTTAAAACATTTAATTTGAGGAACCAGGGGGTCTTATCAGCTATTAACAAATTTATTTTGAATCATATATCCAATAATTAACCCACTGGAAAAAATAAAATAGCAAAGAAATGATCAATGATTTTTTATTTATTTACTGAGACATGCATTAAAGGGTTAATCTAAAAGCATTATGATTTTATTTTGTGCAATAATGCCAGTTCCTCTCTAACAGCATTCTAATTCACAATTTTTCTGCTCAGAGGTTTAAATCATAATCCGCTTTTATCTTCGCAATCACATATAGCTGACTAGATATATAAACATTTCTGTTTAGTCCAATTTCCCTAGTTTGTAATGATAATGCAAATTCTTCTCTAACAGCATTCTAAATCACAATTTTGCTGGCCAGGGGGTTTAATCATAATCTGCTTTCATCTTCACAATCACATATAGCTGACTGGAAATATAAATGTTTTTGTTTGGTCCAATTTCCCTAGTTTGTAATAATAATACCAGTTCCTCTCTAACAGCATTCTAAATTTAAAAAATTTCTAGTCAGGGGGTTTAATCATAATCCATTATTATCTTTGCAATCATAACCAATTGAAGGAAAATTCATTACCTATACTTTGTCCCATAAATAAGGTAAAATAGTTCATTTATTTTAGTACACTATAAAAATTTCCAGTTGCAATACCTGTCAGTTAATTATAAATTTCTTAGAAACTTCCCGAATGATGAAAGAACACTTTTCTATCAACATTATTTTTATTACCTGGTGGAATTAACTTGTTGCAGATTCTTTTACTCTAATGGCCAAGTTTTTTTCTACAACCTTAACCCTTTATTGCAGGAGCATGCCTCCTGGATATATTAAACTTCCCATTGGAAACCTTTATAATTTATTAGGAACCAGGGGGTTGTAACGACTGAGTTCTCTCCACACACATCTTTTTTGTAATGTATAAAAATTAAATGTCTGGCCGTGACAGGTATGTATAATGTCAGCTGGAATTCTTTTTATCAAATAAATGAACTATTATTGTTTTGAATAAAAACTATTACATATAATATTTTTATGCGTACACAAAAGAAGACAAGAACTGTTTTTGATGAACAAGTTGACTACTGCATGTAAAAAAATATTGTAAGCTTTTAATTATAATGTGGTGTTCGCGGGAATAACTTAGTTGAATTAGTTGAGTTGGTAGCGACATTGTGTTGAATAACTTTACAATTACAAGGGTTTGTGTCCTTTTAGTTTGTTTCCCTTTAATTTATTTTTCATTATCCAGGGCCTTAGCATGCTTATAATTCAAAAAGGTTCTTTTCTAATGCCTGGCAGCACGCCAAGTGGAAATTTCTGAGTTACACTCTGCCTCTCAGTATATAAAAAGGTATTGTGATACACCCTTCTCCCATCATTGATCATTATACTGCCTCAGTTGTATTTTTAGTTAAAATATTTTGTACCATGCTGTTACTGCTAAATGGATCGTTGGTAAAACTTGACAACCAGCTTGATATGTTTGGATGCATATGTGAGGAGGAAATCTTGATACAATGCTGACAAAATGTTATTTGTGATTGGGAAGAGTAATTTGTAAATACTTGTAA
>JANTOQ010675341.1:0-19228 GCA_027564595.1 Bythotiara depressa
TGATTGAGTCTGTTACAGAGACCTTTGTTTTTGTCTTATTTTCTTTTTAATTTAATAATTGTGGCAGTGGTTCCTGGGATCGTGTACGTATTTGCCCCCGTTTTAGTATATTTTATTTTCGTAAAGTGATTCGATGTCATTTATTATTTCTGAATATATATGAAAAATAAAAAAGTAGGGGTGTGTGGAATAAATTCGTTACTTTTAATTATTTAACCGTTTAATGCAAAATACCCCCGGGAAGGAACCAAATCATTGGTCATTTCTTTGCTATGTTGCTTTTTCCAGGGGTTTAGTTATTAGAAATATAATGAAAAAAAAATTGGTAAAAGCTAAGCAGACCCCAGGTTCCTCACCAAATTATAAAGGTTTCCAATGGGAAGTTTAATATAACCAGGAGGTATGCTTATGCTTTAAATGGTTAACTGTTTCGTAAATCTCATATGTTACAGGCATTGATGATAAGTGATCTTAACTGTATTGTGTCGTTCAGTATTCTCTTGTACTATGTGTATGTTTTTATTTTATTTCACGTATAATCTACATCCTTTAACCCTATTTTGTGTGTGCCAACTCGGGTTTTTTAAATAAGCTTTGAACGGCGTAGGATATGAGGCTAAAATTTCGCCTTTTTAAATATTTATCTATACTGCAAATGTCCTGAAAGATTCAAATTTATATCTATTCGGGAAGTGGCTGAAAGTTTAGGTTTGTTATAGGTGCTTTTTCAAAATTCATAAATCCTGATTTTTTTATTTTCTCCTTCTGATTGAGTTTTTACAATTGGCATGTTTGATATTGTTTTTGTGCAATTTCATATTGTTCTGATTACTAAATTACATATACCCTTGAGTTAATACCTAGATAATTGTATACTATAATTATCATATTTTTCATATTTAATTTACGTTTTTTTTTGGCTATCTATGCTGACGTCAGCAAATATGATGAAGTGTGTCTATAACTGTGCAAAGTTTAAACATTTTACCATTTTCCAAACTAAATTTTAAGAGTTAATGCATAAGAATACCTCCTGGTTATATTAAACTTACCATTGGAAATCTTTTTATAATTTTATTTTCCAGGGACTATGTATTGAAATATATAAATAATTGATTGCTGTTATTGTAATTATTTTAGTTGGAGTATTAAAAAAAGTGGCATCCTTATCGTTCCTTATCGCTATTCTGGTGAGTGGGATACCAGAACTGACATAGGGCCTAAAGACAACTTTTGTCTCAAATTGTAGGAAAATACTACACTACACTAGACCTAGACTTGACTCTTCTTAGGTTGTAGGGAGATACTACGCAACAGTACAGCACACGATCACAAATTAAATTAAGAATTAAAAGAAACAATTGTTTGTCTTAGAAAGAACTACTCTTGCAAGATGAATTGTATAAAAGCAATGAGATAAATTTCAAAAGTTCTTAAATTCTTGCCTCTTGATGTAAAATGTTTTGGTTAATATTTTGACACTTAATTAATTAGGATTGCTGCCTGAACAATTTAATGCATAGTGTTCCCTGGAAGGAATCAAGTCATTGGTCATTTCTTTGCTATTTTGCTTTTTCCAGGGGGTTAATTATTGCAAATATAATGTAAGAGCTGATAAGACCACCTGGTTCCTCATAAAATTATAAAGGTTTCCAATGGGAAGTTTAATAAAACCAGGGGGTATGCTTATATATTAAAGAATTAATATATAATGTGCTTGTTGTAGGATATTTTTGTCTCGATGTTTAAATAATGTAACTCAAAAATTCTATATATCATATACTGTATTGTCTCGATATTTAAACAATGTAACTAAAACATTTCTATATATCATGTACTGATAATCAAAACAGAACCAAAATAAAAACAACAATGAAAAACAATATCTGACATTATTAATATATACAACAACAATAAAATATTACATGCACGTTTCACAATAATGTTAAATTTGCCATTTAACGGCGAATTGCTGACGAATCGACAAAGTAGCGACCTTTAAAAGGATTTTCTACGACATTCAAACGCCGATTTCCAGCCGTAGAAAATTTCTCATCACAACTCACTAAAAAAACTAAAGTATTACAAAAAAATTAAATTTAGATAATATTTTGTATAATTACATCATTCATTTCTGAGGACGGTTCCAATAGTTCCGAAAGCTTAACCCTATTAGTACTGGGTTGTTAATAATTCCGAAACTGCTTGAGCTTTTAAGCCCAAATTTTGTGACTTTTCTTACAATCTTACTGGTAATACGACCATGTTGTTTATTTTTGCCATGGTTACCGGATTATTAATAAAGTATGTAATATTATAGATCTTGTTAGAAATTTTGCGCTGATTTCAAAAATGATACTTTTGTCCTCCGAATTGAAACAATGAAGACAATAGGATGACAATAGTAAGATAATGAAAATTTACGTTTTCTATTGTTTTGTGACGTCACGTGGTTTGTGATGACCTCATCAAAAAATAATAATAGCTTAGTAATAATTGTGCCAAGTTTAAAGATCCTAGCATATACGAGTCAAACGTTATTGAGGGAGGAGGGGGCAGGGGCAGGGGGGGAGGGGTTGGGGGCGGAATCAGAATTGAAAAAATTCAGAAGCAGAAAAAAAAGAGTATTTATGAATTTGGACCAAGCACCTATGAGAAACTTAAACTTTTTACCCCGTCCCGAAAATATAAATTAAAAACTTTCAGGACATTTGTAGTATAGATAAATATTAAAAGTGACGAAATTTCAGCCTCATACCTTACGTCGTTCAAAAGGTATTTAAAAAACCTCACAAAATAGGGTTAAGTGTGTAGTTAATGTTTTGCAATGTGGAAGAACATAGGTTTTTACAAGCAATTATCAAACTTTTTGCAGTAGGTCTGTGAAAATGCTGACGTCGTCAAAAATAATATGGTGATAAAAAATTCCAGTCTGTGCAGGGTTAAAGGTTGTTAGTTAGTCCATTTCTCGGCATTTCGCCGTTAATGATGATCGTAACCAAGAAGATTTCTGCCGATTTCGGGGAATTCAAAATTGCAATGATAAAAAGACCCTTTATTTCCCTTTTGCCACATAACCAAATTTTAGTAAGTCGCTTTAAAAACAATTTCTTGATAGTTTAATGCTTGTCATTCCTGGAAATACCTAAAATCTATACTCTATTCTTATAATGCTTTTCTCCAGGGGGTTAATTATTGGAAATTTAAGGGAAATGAAGTTGGTGAGACCTCCTAGACCATTCTGTGCTGACAAATATGAGAACGTGATTGCACCATATTAAAACGAACAACGCTTGCTTATTTGTCTCTAAAATGAATCTGTTATTTTAAAAATAGTTGTTTGTGTTTACTATTTGTTCACTTATGGGCATAAATTGTTATGAAAATCTAAAGCTTTTTCCTTTCTTTATGCGCCATATTTTTTAATTTTTAGAATTGGATAAAGGTCGCAGATTTACTTTATAATTAATCCCTAAGATTCTGACCTTTTTTCAAAAATTGAACATTTTTCACCAGTTTCGCGGCAACGGATCGCTGCACAGCAGCGATTCATTGCACTTTAACAACACCAAACCAACACTATTAAACACTTTAACAGCATCAAAACAACACGACGCAAAATCTAGTGAAGATTACGACAGACTAATACCTATTTCATTAACATCTCACGTTCCAGAGGTACTACCACTGTAATGGAATGGTCCATAAAGTATTTCGGAGTCTAAGGGTTAAATGATATTTTAACAAAAGTTTATGCCCAAATTGCAAAATAAAAAATGTATTCCTTTCATGTTTTTATTTGTTTACTTACTTATTTATTTTGCTTTAATAAAATTTTCGCTGGTTGTGTGACGCCTGCTTCTAGCTTTATAAAACTACAACAAGTCAGTGACAAAAACTAGTAAAACAACATGGCCATACTTACAAGTTAGAAGAAGCACTAATATGTTGAACAACAAAAACTTTTACAGCACGAAAAAAATATTTATTTTCTATTTTTCTACATAAGATGAGATTAACTGATATACTGAGTTTTCGTAACCCTATCCAGACTAGGTTATTTTTAACGTTTGTGGGTTGGGACATCCCCTCATGATCAAATAAGTTAAAGTATTGCATGTAGGTAGTATTCGACAAATTCTATTGAACAAGAGTATAAATTTTCCAATTTTTCCATCAGCACTTTTGTTTCAAATTTGTGTCGAAGTTAACTAAAATTGTAGAATAACTTTCAAGGTTTATAATTCTATTTTCAGTTTTTATAGTAGCATAATGAATGCAGTTTGATATTCATTTATTCAAAACAATTGTTACACTCCTCCATAGAGGATGAATTTGAGCAATGCGTCCCTTGCCAGTCTGGAGAGGGTTAAAACAAAAATAAAATTTATTTCCCGATGAAAGAAACATGGTTTTTTGTGCCATGGTTACATCGTTGTCAGACTCAATAAGTAACTAAGGAGCTATGTAAACAAAACAAAGAAGTCCTCATGTTTTTGTAATGAATGGAAAATAACACTTCAGTTGTCACATGGAATTGATCAAACCATTGCGCACTGCTTTCCAGGAGGATTAATTATCGGAAATAAAAGGGAAATGAATTTAGTAATATATGATAAAGCCTCCTGTTTCTTCATAAGATTATAAAGGTTTTTGATGAGAAATTCATAAAAGACAGGAGGTATGTCTAGGTACCAAAGCGTTAATTTAATTCAAACCATCTTTGTAACTGGAATAGAATTGACTAGAAACCAGGAAGCCCGATTAACGTCGTCGATCACGCATTTCTTTATCTCTCCACCTGTCACGAATTTGTCCAACGAAATATAATAAAACTGTGAGACGAATATCATATGATCAATTCTTTGTGGGTTTATGTTGTTTTTCTCTGTGTATTCCATTTTCACAACGGATGCTGTTTCATGAACAAGTTGATAGCATTTTTCTTTACACGAGTTCACTTTTATTGTAAGTCCAATACAACACCATTTCTATAAATATAATGAAACAAAGATAGCTTCAACCACTATTTGTAGAATTTGCAACAAAAGTTGCAAAAAAATGACTTCATTATAAGATTTTATATTTTCTTTCTTTAAAGCTTTCAGCTCAGAGAACTTAACACACATGCACATTATACAATACTGCAGCACATTCGCATGTTACATTATATGTATCACTTGTGGCACACACAAACATATAAAACATGACATATGGACTTTTCGAACCACTGTGCTGCCGTTCTTTTCTTATTTTCTTCAATTTGATTGTTTGAAAATAGGGATCGCAAAGTAGAATCGATGTCATACCTCCTTAAAAGGAGATCGCCAGTGAGATTTAGTAAACAATTCCAGGAATATAAACAGGCCAAGTTACAATTAATACAAACTATTTCACAAATTTGCCATAATATCCAATACAGGATCACGAAAACATGCCGTCAATGCTAAAGTTTCCCTTTATCAAAGATTGTTGTAAATTACTTAACAACGAGCGTCTTCATGACTCATTCTTAAAAGCTGAGTAATTTAATGTTTTGGATAACGCGTCGTGTGTAAAAAAATAATAACTTACCTGATGCGAACAGGTTTTTCGTTACGATTTTTCGCAGCAATATCTGAAAAAGAAAATATAAGTGCTTGATTTTCTTGAACCTTTTAACACACCTCTAACCTATTATAAAGCTTTATGATTTTTACCAGGGGGTCATTTCACATTTTAACAACGTTATTTTCCTTTGTAGTGCTGATAATTAACCCCTGGAAAAAATACAAAACAGCAAGAAATGAGTAATGTTTTGCTTCATACCCGGCGGGGACAGCATATATTAAATGTGGTGATGTTTACTACTCGTATGCATAAATATTGAACCCGTTACTTTTTAGGGCATTTGAGCACTAATCAACGATTCAGTTAATAAATTGTGAACATGGGAGAAGAACAAAACGAATAATTTGCAAACTGGTTCGTGGAGAAATTGACTAAATTCATGAGGTAAGGTGGTTGGTTTGTAAAGCGGTTTGCATTAAAAAAATATTGGAGAATGAGCGTAAAAAATTAATTTGATTCTAGTCCCTGTTTACATGTTTACATTTTTACTGTACATCCGTAACCGTTCATTTAGCGCAAAACATTTATTATGATATATAATATATAGTATATATATAGTAGAAATCCCAAACCGATTTGATTTCATATTGGGCCTCAAATAAACATGGACTAAAATACGTGAAACCACAGTTTGGTAACACATGGAAAGGTTTTTTACTTAAACAAAGTAGGATGGTGGTAACTTACCAGATTTTCTTCTCGTAACAGGAGAACTACCATAGTTCCTGGCTGATTGTCTATATTTTGAGTGCCGTCCACTAAGATCTGATTTTTCTCGTCTCGCTGTAGGACGGGCTGTGAAATCTGATTTCCCCCGCATTAAACCAGGTGAGTCATCGTTAGCAAAATACCTCTTTCGAAGTCTGGATGCTGTCGTCCCATCCATTGTGTTGGACCTTTGAAGAACAGGCCGTGGTATTCGAGATTGATTAGTTTGGGTATCCATGCTAGCCTTTAACGGCCGTGGTATTCCCGAAGTTCTTGTAAGTGTGCCCATATCTGCTTGAACTGCAATATCAGAATATGAGGCACGAGGTGGTTCAGATACAATGGAATTTAAAGATTGATTCGATGTAGAAGGTGAGGGTTGAAGAAATGTCGACACCCCACGACGTCTCACTTGTTTACTTTCCGGTAAGTTCTTGTTATAACGTAGTGGTTTGCTGCCTAGATCACCGTTTAGTCCGTGGTCTAGCGAACTCCATAAACTTGTTGGTGTAGTTTTTGAACGCATTCTGGGTATAGCAACTCGGTTACCTTTATCTAAATAATTAGATCGTTACATTATTAAATAATGCATGTATCTATCACATTTCATAACTAAAAATAATAACAGCTATAATCACTAAAAAATTCACAGTATGTTTTTATAATTGTTGAAAGAAGTCTTGTTTTATCTCAATTATGCTTTTATCATAAACTGCAAAAAACTAACCTAACTATTACACCTATCGGAAACTCGTCTCAAACCCCCAGTTAATTTCATATAAAAGTGTCTCTTCTCCTCAGATATATTCAAATTACTACTCGTTGATTTGCTTTTTCCAGGGGGTTAATTTTTGGGAATAAAAAACAAAATGAATTTGCTAAATGTTCATAAGCTTTCCTGTTTTCTGATTACAATAGGATCACGTTAATAAGGAAATATATCCAGCCATCATGGGGTTAAAAATGCAAATATGTAAGACAAATAAAGTTTATTTAGCAGAACAGGTTCGTAGTCAAAGATTACTTAACCCATTAATGCATAAGTATAAAGTTAAACTTATTCTAAAACTTCAACTTATTCGATATTACTTTTGTGCGTTTTGTGAGACCGTTGCCTTTCTTCTTGTAACGTGGTGTCTTGTTCAACTAAATGTTCTTGTTCAGAAATGTAGTTTCTTTATGATTCTGTACGAATACAGAGGTCAGCGGCATGCGGTAATACGCATGCGGGCTAGTACATATAAAACCACATGAAGCAAATTCCTTAAACAAGTTGTTTTCTTTTGTTGTGATTGAAAAAGAAAAGTAAAGAACCTCCTTGGTTCATCTGATCAAGTTTTAATCTTATGTATTTATACTTTTTTAAAGTGAATCTCTTGTATTATTTTTTTTATAATAATAACAAATCTTACGTTTCCTATCTGGGCCAGGTGTCAACTGCAGTTCATTTTTCTTTTTTGTACCCCTTACAATAACGTCAGCAGTGTACCCACGTCTCATGACGAACTCATCCAACGGGTGTTTATTTTCTTCTTCTTCGACGCTCATACGACGTTGTTTTAATGTGTTCATATGATTTCGTAACCATCTGTCGGCTTTATTGTCGTAAATACTTGTATCTTTCAGCGCCGTATCAAATTTTGGTTTATTGTTTTCCAGCAGTTTTAATTTGATATCCAATTCTTCGATGGATTTTGTAAACGATATAGCGATATCCGAGTTACCGGAGGTTTCTTCAGTGCCCGTGCTACTGGAGCTCATCACAGACCTGTTTCTATATCCTGCACTTCGGGGTTTATCGCTACAACGACACTAAATTAAAAGGCGCACAATGAATATTAATTGCCATGTGCGGCACGTCATGGTCACCTATCGTTAAATATGGCATCGCATAATGAAGAGAGATTTTTGTTAGCAGAGAAGACGGGTACTACCGGTTTCCATAGCTGTTAATAGAGTACAAACTGGGCTATTTTAGTTTTTTTCTGTACAGGACCACAGACGTAAATATTTTGAAATATGAAACATAAAAATATTAGAAATAGTTAGGGGAGAAAGAACCTCAAAATGTAATATTTATTTTCACCCGAAATCATTCACTTATGCCACGGTGACTGGTCAGCAGTTAAATTAATCAAAATGATTTAGGATTAATTAGCGTGCCCAAAGTTAAAAGAAAACTTTTTCATACACAACAAATTATTGATTAAACTTAAGAACTTTGGTAAACTTATCACATTGGTACTGAACTAACCGTGCTCCCTATGCGCCCTCGAAATCTTGGGGGAAGGTGGGCGTGCTTGGGTTGTTTCAGAATGGGAAGGAATATGACATCAAGACGTCTGAAAATGGAGAAATCAATGAACTAACAATAAACGATATTGGGAGAATAAAAGTAATATTTTGAGGGTCTTTCCCCCTTAAATTTCAGTAAAGTGAAAAATACTAAATAAATACATGGTTAACTTACATCAAGTTTTGTATTTCCTTCCAAACTCCCTGAGCTATTACTGCTTCCAGAACACATGCTCCACGTATCGGAAGATTGTGTACTGAAAGGTTCTGATTTTAAGCTGTCTCGTTTATCGATTTTAGTTTGTTTTCTGCGAGGGCTTATATTTATTGTATTCTGCAGAGGAGAGGTATGGTGCCCAGTGTTGTCGATGTTTCCTAAATAAGATGTATCATGTCTGAAACCTTCATAGCATACCTCCTGGTTATATTAAACTTCTCATTGGAAACCTTTATAATTTTGTGAGGAACAAGGGGGTCTTATCAGCTTTTACCAAATTTATCTTACATTCTATTTTCAATAATTAATCACCTGAAAAAAGCAAAATAGCAAAGGAGACATTTACGCATTAAAAAATTAAAAGACAGACATGCGTTCAACAGAATAAAAAAAATGTGTAAAACATTTGTGGATTCTCTTGGTTGATCCTAACCATTCAGGATGTTTACTTTGCCCTGTATTTGTGTGACACATTGCGAAATACATTGCATTTCCAACGCATCATGTAGGTATATGAAACATACATATCTTACCTGCAACTTTTGTCCTGCAGGGATCATGTTTTGTAATGTAGTGATCTAATGTATCCCAACCGCCTCCGACTCGTACCATCACGTGTTTACGCATGATCTAAATATAACGAATTAAATCAACCAACCAATATCAGTAATTGTTCAAAATGAAAAAAAATCCTGTCTCCATTGATAAAGATCGAAGTTTCCCATCATCAAAATAAAGTAGTATTATAAACAAGTAATCCAGAATGTAAGGTCGGAAGGAACTTCCCTTTTAGCAGGAAAATATTGCAGTATTACTGATTTCTATGACCATCCAATTAAGAAGTCACCATTTGCTTGACATCTCAGTTCTTTTGAATAAACACTGGAACAATTAACTCGAATCACACGAACAATTAACTCGAATCACACGAGCCAGGGTGTGAGACGAGTGTTAACCCATTAATATATGCGCGTATATCTCGGTTACACTTCCCATTTAAAATATTTATATTGTTATGAGGAACCAGGTGGTCTTAGCAGCTTTTACAAAATTTATTTCACATTATATTTCCAATAATTAACCCCCTGAAAAAAGAAAAAATAGTAAAGAAATGACCAATGATTTCATTCCTTTCCGGGGACTGATGCATGAAAGGGTTATATGAATTAAAAAATTTTGTTGTATTTATAATATGGCGAGATGAGCTCTTAAACAGAACTCATTCTTTGATACTGTTATACTATATTTTTTGCACCCCGATTTTTGGAACTATTCCATTTTATATACTTCAATAAACCAAGAACTCTTCCATAGGATTCGTTCAGAACCACTCTCAGGCTCAAATGAGTTGAACAAGTAACGAGAAGCACGGTAGGTGAGCTTAAGAGACTCTGTGAAGGAAAGTATCGTAGGTAACATATTAAAAAGCGATATATAAGCAAAATCTACGGAGGACGATGAATTACAAAAATATAGAAAACTTACCCGTACGAAAATTAAGGTATCATTACGCCCCAGTTTATATTTTCCATCTGCGAGCTTTTTGATAGGAAATCGATCATAACACGTGCATTTATTAACGAGGTTCCGGACCTAAAAGAAATAATTATTAATGACAACTCTATTACCCATCTTTGTATCTATTACTTAGAGTGGTACTTAGAGTAGACTTGAGTTGCAACATGGCAGTCATGCCCTAATCTAGCCCCCAAAAATGATCCGAACCTCTGATGCTGCCACTATTAATTTCTAAGGAAAAATGCCCTTTTTTCTAAAGATGATTAAATTTGAGACATATTTTCAGGAAATGTGACCAGAAAAGCGTCCTTTTTCTCTTCTCAGGATATGTGACCACAAAAGTGTCCTTTTTCTCTTCAGCCCCTTCCCTGTGATTCTAGAATAGCCACTGGCAGTATAAACCGAATTTTCACATTTAAAAACTGCTCACACGGAATAAAATGTAAACACTGATGTCTAGGTATACAACTTTATAAGAGCGCGAGAATTTTTTCTCTACGATTCTGGTTGGACGATCGCCATTCGGGGCTGGATTTTCTAAAATCTAAATTCACTAAATGAAATTCGGTTTATGAATAGTAAAGCAACCAGATAAAGTTTGCTCTTCTAATTATGAACTCATGAGAAGTACTCCTTCAAGTTTTTGAGACCCATTCATTCATCGTTGTGCCCTATTGTTTTTATCAATATTTCGATGAGAAATCAAAAAGACAACAAAGCATCGGTTATAACAACTAAAATCTCAGACATACCATAGCAGAAGATGTTAATTTTGTTTAAAATTCTACAAGTGATGTAAAAGCGTCCACAGATATAGAGAGACAAAACTTTTTCAATTTATTAATGATAGAACTTTCTAGCTTCCTAATTGGTCCATTTTAATATTTTGTGACGTCAAAAAAGAAGTAATAAGAACAACGTTTGGGACATTTTCGTGACAAAACATTGCTATTTGCCTACTTACGAATTACCGGTCTAACATTTACACAGTTCGTTTCTTCACATTTGTGGGGGAAATGGGAAACATGAATGAGGTCTAACATGGGCCTAACAACGCCATAATTGCAAGGAATGTTGTCCGGTATTGTGTCTATGTACTATATAGCCTATTAAATGTAGGATTGTATCTATGTACATAACAATGTGTAGCCTATTAAATGTAGGATTGAAATATTTCAGAAAGCACTGTGGTTGAAAGTAGCATTCAACGTTTCAGATTATAGGTCATAGGTCAAAAGTCAACGCAATATGATATTTTGCAGCTAAATAAATTATTTAATAAAATTTGATATTATTTTATCTTTTAAAATCATGATGTGAAGTGTCAAGTCATTAAATACTTCCACCAAGCAAGAAAGCCTTAAAAAATGGAAACATTTCCACATCTCGTTAAAAAAATGCAAAACAGAGAACCACCCTTTCATGCTTCTTATGGATGCATGGTACAGCGGTTTTCGTCTCAGTTGCAATTAGTCTAACTCGTTAGTGCCTAGTGTCCCCGGAAAGGATTCAAAACTATAATAATTTCTTTGCTGTTTCTCTTCTTCCAGGGGGTTAATTATTGCAAATAAAAGGTCATAAATTTTGGTAAAACCTGATAAGACCCCGGATTTTTATAAAATTATAAAGGTTTTTAATAGGATGTTTGAATCATTCAGGGGGTAAGGGTTATAATAATATTTGATATATAAGAACCTGTCAAATTTAAGCTGTAAATTTCTTCTTGATAATCTTTCGATTTTCTTGATTTTGAGAGAGAGAGAAAAAGAAGCTAAAAAAGATGCTATTGTTACCTTTGTATCCAGGTCATTGTCATCTTCTAAATCTCTTGGCTTAGGAGGAGGTCTACCAAGCCTTTCATCTTCTTTGTCTTGTTCTAATTCATCATCAATTTCCTTTTCAAATCGAACAATTTCTGGGGGTTGCACACCAAATTTATACGCTTTTCTGGCAACATCCAACAAAGTAAGGATGACAGATTTTTCATTTTTATGTAAAACTAAATCTTCGCTCTCGAATAAAACAACTTGGGGAATTCCCAGATCACGGCACCATGCGATAAAATTAGCCACATTATCACGTGCTATAAAGGACCCTGGGTAAGCACCTTTTTCTGTATAGTGCACTTCCCTTGTTGGTATTTTCAGGTTCTGACCTGTGTTTAATACAACGTATTCTTCCGCGTATCGTTGTATAAGTCTTGCTTGTTGACATAAAGTAATACCATTGTCAAGACTGGACAAAAAATTGCCTGGTGTTACAGTTGCGTTGTATGACAAACTGGATATCCATTCGGATAAATCTTCCCGCATGGCTTGAAGAAATTTTGATAACATTATCTTGCGTAAAGCCGTTTCTTGTCTTTTATATTCATTATCGTTCAATTTACTGCACATGCTGTCTTGTGTCATTACGAACTTCGATGGAAAATATTTAATTCCCTTCGCTTGATCACCTGTGTTATATTTATTTACTTACTTATCTTTATTATTTATCTAAACAAAAATAAATATAGACATATATCTAATTCGAACTTCAGTGTGTGTTTACTTTTGTACGTCTATTTATCTCTCTCCTTTACATATTAAAATCTCCTCCGTTGAGCCCAGAACTGAACGTTCACAGGTAAGCATGTGTGTATAATCAATATTATTATTTAGGAGGAGAGAGGGTGGAAAATTGAGTATGTGAAAACAAAACAAATAAAACATAATAAAATAAAATAAATAAATAAACCATTGAGTACACAACTTGTCACAGAAAAATGTGAAGCCACAAAAACACGAGATTTATTTTCTAAAAATTCAACAACACCACTACCAGTTTCCTGGGTGATGTTACTTCCTGTCCATCCGTGGTAATGTCTTAATCCTCTGTGACAAGCACACAGACGAGAAGTCCATCACAAAAACAGGACGGTGTCGCCTCAATATATTGATGACACCATCATAACAAGTACGAATCCCACGTGGAATTGCTCTCGTCCAATCAGAAGCGTGTTAAAAAATTCTAACAGATTTCAACGTTTGTGTTTCAGGAAAGATTTTAATGGAAATTCTTCTTTATAATTACTGTCGAGATATTTTTAAGTTATTTTACGACACAATAAAACACATGATGAATTTTCATAAAGTAAGTTAGCCTGTGGACTTCCTGAGTTTCACACTGTCTTATGTAGAATCAAGTAAGGCAGTAGACTACTTTGTTGTTACTAATTATTCTAACAGAGCTGGAGTGGTTATATATATTGTACACGGCAGTGTATCTTAGCAGATTTTATTCGTCCCAGTAGTTCCAAATAATGAATGTATTCGTGCAGACATAACACGAATTAAAAATAATAATTGTTGAATTGAAAAAAACGAAACACTAGTCTCCTGCGCAGAGGTTTATGGCATCTTAAAGAAGGAGGAGACGGTAGTGTACATATAAATCATTAAAACCTAAATCAAATAATAAAACTATCATCTACAGAGGAGAGCATCTTAAACAGGGGAAGGAAGAAACCGCAGCGTTTCCTTTAGATATCTCATTAGCATCTGCGAAGGAGGATTTGAAAATCTCAACTAATCGTAACTGGTAAGGTGAACATCTGTTTTTTTGTAAGGAATTCTGTCTGATCACATTTTTACAATTTGGAAAAATATTTTTGGATTAGAATGGATTTTAATCAATTCAAAAAGTTTGATCTAGACATTATTTATTCAAAACAAGAGGAGCGGAGTGGAGTCTCATTAAAACAAAAAAATAAAAAAAATGAAGAAAAAAATCTGTTTTTATAGGTCGCGTTCGTCTGTGAGGAAGTCAGTAATGGTTACGGTGACTATACAAAAAACACGGAAGCAGCCAACATAGATATTTCAAGAATGTTGGTGTTCTTAACTGCCAGGAAGTACTTTCGTAAATCCAGAAGAAAAGACTTTCTTAGAACACTTCTATTTTCCAGGAAGAAGAGATATTTCACTTAGGATAGCTAAAGTGTTTTTTAGAAAACCTAATTATTTTCCAGGAAACCAATAAAATACCTGACAATGCTCTAGAACATTTCTTTAACATTGAGACGCCGACCAGTGGGGTTTGGGACATTTCAACGCTTTGAACTACCGCAGAAAGTACCACAATCAGTTCTATCTTACAAACAAGTGTGTTGTCAAGTGTGTTGGGGACAATACCTGATTCGTTTTGTGCAGGATGGATTGTTTATTTTAGGACGTTGTTCAAAGGATTTTCAAATGTAAAACTTCGTCCGTGCTGCTTACTTTTCCTCTGCACATACATCGAAAGCAGCCAACGTAGATGTTCTAAGAAATAGGTGTTCTAGAGGGGTATCCTTCCTGGAAAATTGAGGTGTTCTAAGAACAATTTCTTCCTCCCATGGAAAATTGAGCTGTTCTAAGAAACTATTTTTCCTCTCCTGGCAAAAAGAGGTGTTCTAGGAAAAAATAATTTTGTTCCTGGAAAATTGAGCTGTTTTAAGAAAACGTTATTTTTACGCTTGAAAAAATTCTTTAGTTGCTGGAAGATTGAAGTGTGCAACGGAAAAAAAGGAGTTGTTCCTAGCAAATGTAGGTGTTCTAGGAAAGTAAAAATGTCTTCCTGGAAGACTTTATTCTACTAAAAAAGTCCTTCCTGGCATTTCAGAACACCTGTTTTCCTAGAACACCTCCGTTGGCTGCTTCTGACACATACATTAAAAACGCTTCGTCTTTTTCATATCATAGCATTTGTCTAAATATTTCTATGGTAACATCAATGTATATTATCCTGGATTAAATACCTAAATAAATGGGCGATGAAGAAAAAATTTTACAAAGCCTAAAACGGCCATATTTTTTGAAAATATTTTAGAACAAATTTTGTTTTTTTAATTTTCACACAAAAAAACACTACTCTGAAAGACTTTCTATTCACCGGAAGATTACCCTTTACAATAACCTTTGTAGTTCAGAATGCAGGTCTGATCCGGATGTAGAACGGGAGCATCAAATGTAAAATTTCCCACATTCTAAGCATCAAATATTTTTCCCACGTCCATTTTCGTAATTGTAAAGACTTGGTATGACAACAACAACGAGACAGAAATCTGTCATAATTTTTTATCAAACTTCTCATCAAGTTTATAAAAATACGATCTTGTTTACACTTTTATAATCACACACTCTCCTTCGTAAAGGTTATTTATCTTTTTTCGGCTCATAATTTTATGTTGCTCTTCCCCAAAGCCTATTAATTTTTTTAAAGGAGCATTAGCTCAGTGGTAGCTGTGCGGGCTCGCAATCCAAGGGTTCCGAGTTCGAGCCCTCCACTGGGCACTATTTAATGTTCATGACGACCCCTCTGTTCAGAAGCAGTCAACGGAGGTGTTCTAGGAAAACAGGTGTTCTGAAATGCCAGGAAGGACATTATTAGTAGAATTTTTATAAAGTTGTCGATGTCTTCTAGAACACCTCAATTTCCCAGGAAGACGTTTTTATTTCCCTAGAACACCTAAATATGCCAGGAACAACTCCTATATTCCTTAGAACACCTCAATATGCCTGGAACTAATTCATTTTTTCAAGCGCAAATATTTTTTTTCTTAGAACAGCTCAATTTGCAAGGAACAAAATTATTTCTTCCTAGAACACCTCATTTTGCCAGGAACCAAAATTTTTCTTCCTAGAACACCTCTTTTTGGCAAGAGAGGGAAAATAATTTCTTAGAACAGCTCAATTTTCCAGGAACATCAAATTGAGTATTTCGTTAGAACGCCTCCATTTGCCAGGAAGGATACCCCTCTAGAACACCTATTTCTTAGAACACATCTATTGGCTGCTTTCGTCTGTTAATCCTTAGCTCAAGTGCGGAGTTGTCTGGTTGAGCAGAACACTTCACTCGACTCGTAGAGCCGATGGGGGAGCTACCGTTGCACAAATGGGTGCTTTAAATGCCAATCAGGACTTCGCTCGTGGCCCTTCCTGGAAACAATTAACAGGCTATATGCCTGGAAATTACGGAAGCTAGCCACGTAAAATATCCTCACTATCACTATCACTATCAGTATTTTAACTTAGGAGAGCGTGTATTATGAATATTCTCAAGATCCACCCTCCTCCTGTACAACAAACATAACGGAATATTTAGGAGATGAATCAGACGAGCTTTATCTACACAAACAAAGCTTATAAACAAACATACAGTTAGATACAATATGTAAACAAACATACAGTTAGATATAATGTGTAGTGGTATCTTGTTAAATAAATACAAAAAGTTATGAGATTAAATAGAACGTGTACATTAGTCATTATTCGAAAGTATATTGAGGTCCATATCCCTATCTGTCCACCAACCTCGTTCCCAGGGCCTATTTTACTTTATGAAATAACTGATGGCGGAAGAATAGTCCTCCGATATCAAAAAGAGAAACAGGCCCTGGGTACGAGGTTAACTATCCACCAGACACAGTATAGAAATCAGGTAACATTGGTGGACTTAGAATGAAACATGAGAAAGTCGAAATCACCCCCATTCCCTCACCCCAATCCCCAGCCACTATTGTCTGCTATCTTGCCTTTACAATTATAAATCCTTCAAGGTGGAGTGTGTTTCCATGGGAATCAACCTCAAAAAGACAACATAACGGTTTCGTGTCCACATTACGTAATTACTGCTCTGATTGCTTAGTTGTAGTAGTGGTATATATTTTACGTTGTTAGGCTCCGTAATCTCAAGGCATATAACCTGTCTATTGTTTCCAGGAGGGGTGACAAGCGAAGTCCTGGCTGCATTTAAAGCGCCCATTTGTGCTATGGAAGCTCATCACTTGGTTCTATGAATTAAGAGATATGCCTCCGCTTAACCAGACAACTCTACACTTGACCTAAGGTTTTAACAGACAACTCTACACTTGACCTAAGGTTTTAACACAAAGGTCGTCCTTTGTGAGACTCGAACTTTAGATTGCGAGTCTGCGTCTCTAACCACTGCTCCTTAACCCTAAGGCCGACTGTAGGTAATCGTTCGTTCATCGTCATTTTGTAACCATGAGATTAATTGCGGGATGCGTTGGATATTTGGATAATTTCTTATAAATCACAAGTATATTAAGTTAACTTCTTCGTTTGTGGCTTGAAACTGTTATACCTGCCGTTCTGTTTGTTTACTAACCACGCATTGTGTTCCCTTTGCAATCAACCATTATAATCATGAATGGGACAAGTTTGGGATAATCATGTGAACAGTGGATACATTTCCAAGAAAACACAATCAACATCCTCACTTGAGTACTTTTCTAACGGTTAGATCTCCGTACAAATAAATCTCCGTACAAATAGATATCCGTACAAATAAATGTTAACGGTTAGATCTCCGTACAAATAAATGTTAAATATTGAACAAATATATGTTTTGAAGAAATATTTCATATCCCCGATCATGAATGTAATTGTAGTTATAAAAAACTTACCGTGAACTACAAAGAATTAAAAATACATTCATATCTATAATTCGGTACATGAAATCACAACATTGCTAACTACATTCGTAAATTAAAAATTAACCTTTTACTTAGATAATTTTATTTGGAATACGAACACAGATGGTAACAGTAAAAGAAAAAGATCACGTATACCTTTCCTTTCATACCACGATGATTTGATGTTGCTTTGTTATTTATCGTAAAAAACAGCAATAATACAAACATAAATATTTGTCACCAACACTTTGTAGTAATTATCTATCACTTCATAAGCACCCCTATTATTCTCATGCGTCAATGTCCCGTTAAAATGCTGACAAAGTTGACAACTTTTTACCTAACTCGTGTAATTTAATATAATTGAATGAATATATTTAAAAAAAAGAAAAACTGAAAACTTTATCCGTTTTACACTCACTCTCTTGGAGACATAATTTAAACTGTTTGGAAAAACTTTTTTAAGGGTTACAAAAAATGTTTACAAATATTTTTATCAATTACATTTGCTCTGTTTTAAAACACATTATTTTCTTCTTCTGATTTCAAGTTTTTATAATGTTAAGCCATTTATTTAATAAAACATAGTTAAAATTTTTCAAGCTCGTAAATTTGATTATGACTCTGATCTCTTTTGTATAAAAGTGTTTAACAGCATTCAAGTGACACATGGTTTCAGCTTTTAAATAGGGAGCCTTTAAGATTTCACAATAAGTTTTTTAAGTAGTTTTAGAAAAAAATGAACACGAATAGAAAAATTAGTAATTTTCAAAACAATGATGTAATTATACCTCACGAAAACCTTCATAACATCCCTTCACGTTTTGACCGCATTAATTGTTTACCTTCGGAAGTTGTCCTTCGTGGGTATTTTAATGATTCCGTTTTGACGTGATTTCCGCCACGAACTGGAACTTTTTGTAAGATAGTGTTATGGGGGTATATTTTATATTGCTAGCCTCTGTAATTTCAAGGTATGTAACCTGTCAATTTGTTTTATTTCAAGGTATATAACCTGTCAATTTGTTCTCAGTAAGGGAAAGAGGGAAGTCCTGGCTTTATATAAAGCTCCCATATGCGCTACAGAAGCTCTTTGAGTTAAGCGAAGCGCTACCGCTAAACTAAACACTCCGCAATTTATCTAAGGATAAATATAGCAGTTGTCCATCCAACACTAACTTTCGTCCAGTTGTACGGATCGAACTCGGAACATAAATTGCGATAGAACAGAACCTAGTCTTTATTTAAAAGGCACCCAGACAGAGAACATGTATAACGCGAAGAGAAAAAATAAATAATTTTTCCTTTTCGGCGCTGTGCGTGATTTGCCGTGAATCCGATTTCCCGATAAAACAGACAAGTCTAGAATTGCGAGTCCCCATCGTTAGCAGCTGAGCGTACGGTCCTTTATTACGCGTCGCTTG
>JANTOQ010675342.1:0-10209 GCA_027564595.1 Bythotiara depressa
ATCATGACGTCGAAAAAATATTTTTGACCACCTGCTGAGGATCTAATCCCAACGGAAGAACCGTTATTCCAAATACTGAAATATTTTTATCTCACTTGTTTCCAAATAAATTTTAGGAAAAGTCACCAAATTTCAGCCCATTTGCACCAGTGGTTCAAATGTTATTATTTTTAAACCAAGACGGGCTGAATAGGGTTGTTTTTTTAATCAATTTTCAATTAATTTCAATCAATTTTGTTCGTGGCTAGAATTGAACGAGCTTGTAGTAAATCTGAAAAAGGGAAATTTCGAATTACGAATTGGTACCAGAACTCGACTAAAAGGCTCGTCTTTGAATATGTGCTACAGGGTAACAATAAATCAACGAAGAGTATAAGTATCCCTCTATGGGTGATTAAATATGTCAAACCATTTTAGAAAAGCTACTTAGGAGCGTTCGCACACTACAGCTACAATCTATGCACCTATCATTATACATACCAACGTTGACTTTTAGTTACATCTTGTGTAAATAACAAGGTTAGGTCTGCAAATAATATCGAAATTCCATCAATTACGACAATTTATAAAAACGGTGCTGCATCTACGTTTACAGGTGCATAAATGAAGATATATATGAAAATTTTAAAGGTTATTTTCAAGTCATGAACAATCATATCTGAACTCGAAACAGTCGCATTTTAAATCGTTTACCAAATATAGAGAACGAAGCAGCAAAGAATGTGTTCTACTTTGCAAGTGGAAATGTTCAATGAACTGCCTGTTAAAATTCGTAATACGATGTCTTTGTTAACCAAAACTTTAGTTATTTGAACACATTAATTATATTTCAATATACAATTAAGGATACACGTATCAGCATAGGGTTGATGAAAATCATTAATATATTTTTATATATTTATTTTCAGGTCAAAAAATTATATATTTTTGAAAAGCTTAATAAATGGTCTATCCACCTGTCATAATATTGTTAATTAATATTTTATTTAATAGAAGAAATAAATATTTGAACACTTTTTTTTTAACAATATTCGAAGAGTGAAAAGGTACAAGGACCTAGTGCTTTCAAGTTAAAAATTATATCATCGGAAAGCTCATGTCCTGAACTCCAAAACCGTGTCTCAGTTTTTTTTAAATTTTGGGTTAGTGGCGAGAAAATCAAGAAAACGTGTTACTTACACATAAAAATGTTTGAAAACTCCCTCACCCCTCTTTATTTATTTATATCTCGCGATCAAAACAATTTAAAGAAAAAATGAGACACTGTTTTGTAGAGCAGCGATCGCTGATTCTTGCTATGACGAAGGCAACTTTCCCCCGGTTTTTCCTTGTACCTTTTCACTCTTCAAAGTTAGGGAATATCCCGAGTTTTTTTACGGGTAGATAACCTAAAAACAAAGAAATGATTAAAAATGCAGCTGATTACGTCTCATAAGGCGGGTTTGTTTACTTTTCTTTTGGTATAGTCTTGCAATTTCTTACAATAAGTTGTAATTTCATACAAAATAAGAAAGGAAAGGAAGGAAATATGTTCGTTATCATTAGTGCAAACGTTATTAAGATTTATCTCTCTTTGTAAACACTTATTTTTTAAAGTACTTTTTTTTTATTTGGGGGCTTTTCTGGGGAGAAATTTATATTTATATTTAAATTTCTATTCTACGCAAAGTAAGCTTTTAAATGTTATAAAATATTCATTTTAACAAAAATATCGATTTAAAGGTTATGTGTATTCTGAATGTGTTATTTGTTGTAAATATAATCGTTCAATACAGTTTAACTAACTTACTAATATATTATTTTCTACCTTATTTTACTGCTAACTTTGATGCTAAATTTATTTATATTACTTTGTTAACCTTTTCACAAGACCGCTTTTATAAAGTGTATTTAAAAAAATAAAGTATATAGCTATTATATTTATAAAGTATATATATATATATACAACCGATGGATTATCCTGCATAAATATTCGAAAATAATAATAATATAAATAATTTTGATTATTTTGGCGCCTTGCATCAGTATATTATGTGGGCACTTGTTGTGGGTTAGATTCTTTATGGGAATTTAAACGATTCATACAAAGATTCAGTTCGTAAACTGACATTCAGTATTTAGACGCCCAAAACAAAAATGTTAAGGTGGGTTTGCGACTACGATGCCCAAAACAAAGATGTTAAGGTAGGTTTGCTACTGCGTTTAAAGTCAACAAGAAACTTTAATCAAAACAAAAGATCTTTCCGGAAATCAACTTGTTTTTATGAGAAGAAGATTATCTAAAAACATTCATTTGTTGAAAATTTCAAGTATCTACGCTAAGTAGAAAGGTATTTTGGCTCTTGTATATACGGTCAAAACTCTCTAAATAATTCTGTAATCACCATAAGCCTCGTTTCCATGCAGTTTTATAAAAATCTACTTAAAATAGCTGCAGTTCTTTCTTGAAATATGGTATGACTTTAAAATCTTGAACATAAATACAACTTTTGACGGAGAAACGATTCTGAAATCCGTTTTTTATAAAAAATCCAACGAAGCGACGGCACAAAAATAAATTTCGGTAAAGTTCTGGTTATTTTACCAGCTTATTTCTTCGAGTTTTATAAATTTTTGACTTGATCAGTTTTGTAAATTTTTTGGCTTGATCACTTTTGTTTCATTCCGGAGGAAACACTAACTAGTTGTGTGTAACAAAAAAGCCGGTCAAATTCCCCTTAAATTGACTGAACTGTCATAAAATAAACCTCTTTTACTTACTTACGAAACACCTTAGAATTTTTGAAATGTCTATCCGGAAATAAGAAACTTTGACAAAATCTGGTTTCTATTTATAAAACAACAGAAATGTTTGGTCAATGTTTTTCTCTATTATTGTTGTAGCTATTTCCAAGCCTTTTAAGTACTTTACACATCGCCTTAATTCAATGGTATAGGAACAGAAACAGACGTATCCATTTTATGAACCTGGTATGTACCCTATTTCTATTCCCACAATCATATCTCCAAAGTTTCGTAACATATCTAAAAAATCCGCACTTTGTTAGCTTTCATTCCAAGTATAATTATATGCAGATGTTGTACAACACAGTGTAAAATCTTTCCATCGTCCTGGTGATATATGGAACTTGAGATATCCAATGAAATCATACAGAACTGACACTAACGCCAAGTCGACAATGCTATGGTTAATCAACTGACATACCACTACCGGCCGACGAACCACAGTCATCGTCTAGTTTATAACGACGGGCAATTCGACTTCGTGCAAGGCCATCAATGGCAGGTAACTTTCTAGGTTGACGATACATACTTTGTTCTTCAGGTGGCCTTACGAAAAATGGAGGTTTCCGACGTAGGTATGTATTGGCGATTGGTGACGTTATTGGGGGCGTTGGAAGTGCCCGTCGTGCACCTAGAAACAATATGTTCATGAACTGTAGTAACAAGGACATAAAATAACTCACGTGACTAAATTACAGGAAATAATCTGACATTTCTTTTTGACACCTTTCCTTTTTAAACATCTCCCAATCGAGAATAGGGGTAGCGTTTGACGGGTAACGTTGCAGAACCACGCGTGTCAGTGTTTTCGCGTATAGGAAACGTGAGTACTTAATTCACTGACGTGTTTTATGACGTCAGGAAACGCGGTCTGCTTAATAAAGTATTTTAGGTTCTCAAGAAAACCGGATACTGGCCTTGAACAAACATGTTTTAATTAAATAACTATACATGGGTAACAACACTGATTTTAAGAGAACTCTAAAATACCCTAGCGTCACCCCCAGTAACATACAGTGGATCTAACAAATTGAAACCAGCTAAGATTTCATAAGTAATCGTTGTTTTGGACCTTTGTGAGTTATAAATATCGTCGTTTTGGACCTTTGGCAATTATAAATATACTAAAAATATGTCGTTCTTAGATAGATCGCCACAAGTTAAGTGTAATTTTATAGCATAAGTATAACTAAATATTTAGGGGATGTGGAAGGATTAACACCCGCATTTTTAGGTGGTTTCAAATTGTTAGATCCACACCCTCGTAAACAATATAACTACGTCAGGATTTTAAAACAAACAAACAAATACAGGCGTGGAACGTATTAATCGAAACATTTATTTGTTTTCAGTTTACTCACAAATTATTACCTGCTAAAAGCTCCGAAATTTTGTCCCTTGCATTTTGATCGTAGTAACAGGTTAACTCAAGCGTGCTACCATTTTCTAGCGTTTCTTTGATTGTTATTTTTTGTCGTTCCAGTTCTAATTGTTTATCTTTTAATGTTAATTCCTTTACTTTCAACTCGTCTTCTTTCTCTGCTCTTCCTATTTCAATTTGTTGCTTACCAGTCTCTTGCTCTCGCCAAAGATTTGCGCAACTAAACGATGAACATATAGCCTAAACTAATTCCCAACTGTCAATAGAACTTGACCAACCTATCTCCTTTAGTGGTAAACTGCACTCTGGACGAGGTTCTAATTAGATCTGAAAATGCCGGCGTGTTCCTCTTTCGTTTGTAATATCAGAAGCAAATAAGTAGTACACTCTTAAAGCATGAATTTTTATACATTTGCACCACAGTAGCTAAATATATTTGAGATTTTAACGCTTATGGCCTGATCAAGTCTGTCCCCTTTACGGGTTGGGACTTGTTCAAGTATGTCCCCTTTTTCCTAAAATCCCTTAATGCCTATTTTCTCCGGAATGAATGGAATGAATGAAGGAATGAATGAATGGAATCACGATTCATTCTTTTCAGTTCTATTTTTTCGGGGTGTTAATTATTAGGAATATAATGATGTAAAATACGAATATACACCCTGGTAAACGAATATGTAGTCGCTATATACACCCTGGTAAACGAATATGTAGTCGCTGCTAATGTGACGAGTATATTGAAACAAATCACTTTTCTCGTTTCATTCTCATTCTTATACTGTCACGTAGTCCAATGACGGCGCAAAAGGAACACAGCTGAGGCGTACTGCTTTAGCAAAACACGACTCTGAAAATAATTGGGGGCCCCGTAATAAACCGGCAATTGGTTGATCTTAGCCATTAGGTCAAGGTCTTAAGTCTACTTACTGACGAAATCCTGATGGTATTTAAAGCTGGAACTATTCTATACAATCGTTTAAACAGACACAGGAGGTGCGACTGTTTCATTATTTAATTATTTCATTACCTCTAAACTTCGCCCAGTACAGGAGTTGAACCGGAAACACTTGAGATAAGGTTCTATACTTCACTATAAATACAGGGCGCACGAAAAAACCAGAAGGAAGGAGAAAAACATTACCTTTCACATCTGGTTCCTTTATTTTTGCCAATTTTTGATCGAAAAGCTCTTTTACAGGTAACACAATTGACCATATTTTATTTCACATTACTGCTATAAAGCAACAGGTGCAGAAGAAAAGTCTTCTTCGTTTACTCTTATTCGACATAATAACTTAAGATATGCAACAGTTTATTCGTGCGTAACTGTTCCACCTGTATTTATTTTTTTGAGGTTGATCAGCAGCATTATGATCAGTAGCATCTTCGTTCGCAATGGTTATGAAAATTTATGAAATATTGTTACGTACACTGGAAGCTAACTGTTCATAGTGTCCAATAAACCTGAGTAAATAGTGACACGAACTTTTAAAAAAAAAATTTAAATTTTTGTTACTGTCCAAGGGTTGTCTAAACTTGTTATTTAAACTATTTTTTGATTTCATTTTAAAAACGTAAAATGACAGAATTTACACAACAAATAAATAAATAAATAAGTAAACAAATAAATGCAGATTTCCGCGATTTCAAGATACAGAATAAGATTTGCAAACTTTGACAATGTGATGAAAAGAAAAGAAAATACAGCAAATCACGCTGAAATTTACAACCTACAAGCAGGTGCATATTATTCTTAGACAAAGGCGCCAAAATAACCATAATGAGTTCCACAAGTTCTTCTGTCCGTATATAGAAAGGCATACGTAAACTTCTTCTGTCCATATATAGAAAGTCATAGTTAAACTTTTTTTGTAAGCATTTACCTAATAATGTATCTCAAGATAAATCAGCATAAATAGGTTTGAGTTCAACAATTACATAAAGAGGAAGTCCTTGGCCTGGCTTATATGTGGTCTTACCGGTAGCTTTATCTTTTGCTGATATCGACACCAACTATCAGCGTCAGAAGGACAATGATTGTGCCAAATGTTTTTGGCTGATGCTGCTACACGAAAGAGAGTTGCGTGAATAGCTTTCTTTATACTGTCTAAATTGTTAGCGATTTGTCGAATTGCTATTCCACAATAGTTCTGTAGACGATCGATTCTGGCATTGGTTAATTTTCCTTTTCCGCCCAATCCTTTCTTGTTCTTCTTCAATGCTCGGTTGCGTGAACCAAACCGTTTTTGAACATGGCCGACACATTCAATTTTTTTTACGGTGATATCATTGTAGGTATCTTTCACTGTTGCAAAACTCTTGCTATCACCATCTCCATACAATTCAGAATATCGCAGACCATGTTTTTCCAAAAATACGTTTAGCGCCAACACATTCCATGTCTGGGGCGGAGCCACGGTCCACGACCTTGCCAGCTGCCATCAAGTGATATATCAGTGTCAATTTCATCAATGTTACGGTTGCTTTTAATGTCATTAACAGCATCAATTATTGTATCCTCGGCTACTTTCTTTACAGATTTTACAACAGCTGTTATAATTTTATCATAGTTATTTGATGTCATGGTTTGAAGTCCAGAATACCCTAGTCAACATGCACGCATGGCATATACGATTCTCAGATTGACATCAGAACTCTTATTTTCCCCAACTTTTGCAGATGAGTATTACTCCGAATAAAAGTCACATGATAAACACGAGGCAAAGCCTTGTTTCTTAGAAACAAGTTCTGAAAGTTTCACATTTGATCGGTTACATGTGAAACAATTCAATGGCTCAAACAATTTTTTCCATTACCTCAATATCAACTACACACTTCTTTTCTTATAAGCACCAACTTTATAAGCACCGCAGGCTGAGATTTGTTCAAACATTAAGCACCAAGCTTAGGCTCGAATTCGGATAATAAGCACCAGTGAGGCTGGGGAATGAGCCTGTTGTAATCGAAGAGGAGTCGATGATGGTAGATCAAGTAGATGAAGATTCGGTAGAATTTATTTTATCAGGGTCGGAGAGCGAAGCAGAGGATGATGTCACTGTTGATATTTTTTTTGTTAGTGATGAAAAAAATTCCTTTGTTAATACGTTTTGAAAATCTGTTTCTTTGTTGTTCTTTGAATAAAAATCCTGTTTCTCGTTAAATAAAGAGTTTCATTCTTTCCACCCTTAACAAGCACCAAGTAAGCACCGGAAATCCTTCATTTTACAAGCATCACCAAGCCTCAACAGAAAGTTGCTGGTGCTTATAAAAAAAAAGCGTGTATACGATAACCAGTGATGGAATCAGATACTTTTGGTGTTGACACTGATGGTAAACGTTCAATTTTCTGGGATGAAACACTCGAATTTGAAATATTGAAACTACTATCTGGTGAGGAGTGACAGCTTGAGACTGCTCACCGGAATGCACATTTGAACTCTTCTTTCCACCATAAAACCCTCTTTTTTTCTTACGATAAATTGTTCTTGCTTGAACTCTATCTGTTCCCATTATTCAATATATTCAATATAATATTTACTCAGATTTAAGAAGATTTAGATACTATATAATCTTCAGGAGTCTTCCACTACGAAGGTGTATTTCAGACGAAGTGTATTAATGTGGATACAACTTATGGCCTTGCTAGATGGGAAGCAAAGGAGACAAAAAGTCATTAAGGAGCAAAACACCCCTATAAAAATGTTTGCCCAGGGCAGTTTTTAATGCTAAAACATTGGATTAGACAAGATACCAAGGGTTAATATCCGCCATTTTGGAATTTTAATTTTTTTTTTAAATTTACCATGCTTCACTTAAAACATAATAAGTTTAAATTCTAAAAAGTTTATAAACATTTTGTTTTAACATTCGGAATCTACGATAAATCTTTGCGTAATATAGGATCAGAAAATATTTTTTGATTTTTTGAAAGATTTTTGTTTTTTTCCACCTTTTAAGGCTTAAGGATCTTAGGTACTTTGGTACTGAAGGAACCGTTATCATACAGCACGGTTCCAAGGGTTATTGGGTGGGGGATTCGGACTTTGAGACGTCCTGAGATGGAAAATTCAATGAATTAAGAACACTTCCCGTTGTAATACACCGGCGGAAGTGTGTACTCTACCAAGTTTCCCATCAACACCTATCCCATTCTAGCTTTATGCACCCTCTACTGAATAGGTAGGAATCATGAAAGTGACTTCTCTTTCTCATAACAATTTCATAACTCCCTATTTATGACGTCAAGATCGTAAATGGTTGCAGTGCTCGTGCGATCAAAATTGCTTAAATGGAGATACGCCTTTAGAAACCGCGTCTCAGCACATTTTTGAATAAAGAAATTGTTCGACGTGCTTTCCTTTATTTATGTTACAAAAACATTGCTGAAGAGAGCTGCAAATTTCTAAATTATATCAAGGAACTTTATTATATTTCATAATCCAGAGATTAATCAATGGATGTGTGAAATATCTACGCAGCTTTGAGCACCCGTTCGCTAGTATAATCTTAATTTGTATTCTTTCTTAAAATGTCGTAATTTGTATTCTTTCGTAACATGCCGTAATTTGTTTTCTTTCGTAACATGTCGTAATTTGTATTCTTTCGTAACGAATGTAAAAATTAGGTGATTATCTGCTGATGACGTCAGAATTAAAATTAATCATTTCTGATAGCACGGGGGTATTGGTCTTTGACCCTTCAATTCTTATATGTTATATGAACCTCCTAGTTATTATAAACTTGTTATTGAAAAACTTTATAATTTTATTAAGAGTCAGCGGGTCATACCAATTTTATTTTCCTTATATTTCCAATAAATAACCCCTTAGAAAAAGAAAAATCGGAAAGAAATTAGTGTTTATTTTATTCTTTTCCGGGACAACGGGTATTGGGTAGAAAGGATAATGGGGAGTGATAGGAAACTTTAGCCTGATTAGTCAACACGATTTTGTAACATGATTTCAAAGATATATTGTCTATATTTACATTTCCCTTGTCGAGTATTAAAATCTTCCTTGTATATTTAGTACCTACTAACTTGACCAAGCGAGACAAACAAAAAGAGGTCAACCGACATACGTTTTTGTAGCCTAGATCGATATAGTCTGTTTTATCGGAAAAATCGGATTCAAGGCAATTCGCCCACGGCGTGAATGACCCCCTTCAAATATTTTTTCTTGACATATACACTTTTGTGGAAATATTTATGTTCAATTGTTACATACGATTAGTGAAAAGGGAAAAATAGCAAGGAAGTTATAAAAAAATAAATCACCTGCATAATTAATTAGGCAAATTCTCCCAAACAATGGATTTCTTTAGCAAGTATACCTGCGGAACATTGTTAGAAACATGAAACTTATTGTTCTACGTGAAGATAGATACAGAGGGTTTCTTTCGTCTATTTTAGACCCAAATCCCATATTTCTGTTAATATTATGCAATTGTCGCTCACCGTGTATTGTACAGATATTTGGTTCAGACCAAAATAGGAACGAACAAAAAGCATACAAAGTTTCACGTCATAAGGTTTTACCATTCCCGAGTTATGCTTGGTAACGGTTAGAAATTTTAAACTTTGGAAAGCTGAAACCTGTGCAATATTTTACATAAACGATATCTTATTATGCAGTTTTACCTATTCATTTTAATCCCAATTCATTGTTTTTCACCTCAAAGTCTTTGCCGTATGCTCTTACCCTGTGTGTTTTTTCTCTCACTACTTTATTGTCAGAAATTTTCGCGAGAAGAAAATTTCGCGGTTTCGCGGTTTTGTCTTCGAATCGCGAAATTAAATTCCCGCGAATTTCGTTGTATTTCATCAACCGCGAAAATTCGATCCATTTGATGATATCGATCCCCTCCTCGATGAAATATCCACAGAGCAAGATGATCATCAGCTATTACAACTTGAAAAAGATGAAGCAGACTGCCAGTAGAATCCCTCGTGAAACGGAAGATGAGGACGATGATGACTCTGAGTGGGAGCACGAGGAAGAAAAATGAAATGCATTTAATGTATTTATGGATTAGAAAAGACTTGA
>JANTOQ010675453.1:0-10208 GCA_027564595.1 Bythotiara depressa
AATTACAATATAACACAATAAAACTAGTCTACAAGTAGCTGAACACGAAATACATAGGGCTCACTCGCATATAAAAAATTTCCATGCATATCGTTAATGCGACAATATGCTCCCTTCAATCAATGCAATGGTTTTTACTTAGAATTCAAATTTAAAAGAACGAAACAAACATTCTTAACCAAAATGAATTTTATATTGAAAAATTATAACTTTAATTAAACCTTCCTTAAAGACTGAAGAATTTACCCTCTAGTCCACTAGCGTCGACATTACCGAGCTTTCGTAAAAACGACGTGGTTTTACTACGCTGACATAGGGAGATGTTTCATCACGTACGTTATGTGATCTTTAGCACTAGAGCACTGCAAGAAAAACCATCTTTCCCTGCACCAGTAAGTCCAGGTTCTGTAAAGATCACCTTTCCTAAATTTTCCACTATATGTAATTGTGATATTTTCCATGCAAAGAAAGCTGTCTGTAATAAACTGGGAAAGTCTGTAAATATGAACATTCGTCACAAAAATGATATTTTTTCATCTAATAATAAAGACGAACATACGTAGCTGTAAATTCATGGAAATACAATTGTTCCAACCCAGGTGCGTGATCGGCCCAAGTACGCTATCTGACATACTTTGGTTAAAACAAATATATTCATGTATCTCTTGCGTACTTGGGTTAACAACAGATTTTTATCAAATCAACTATCTCCTCCACAGTGTCTTACATAAAACTTGAAGAAATTAAGTAATCCCGTTTATACACACCAAAACTATGTTCAACACATTAACAACATTGTTGATTAAATAACAATAAAAAATGATTTACAAAAGTGTTTACCCTTTATTTTGAATGGTTCTTTCATACCCTGTCCTTTCGAAAACTTAAAAGCTACAAACAGATGGAGAGAAAAAGAAATAATTGAAGCATAAAACACGTGTCCACCATTCTTCGCCGTGGTTCAATTCAGAAAAAGCAAATACCTGCTCTGTGAAGGAGAGCGACAGCTTATGTTGCTAAGAAAGGTCTAGTGTACTATATAAACCAAACCTAAAAGTTGAAGTATCTACGGAGGAGGAAAATTTAACGTACTTGGGCCAGATAACATCTAACTTACTTGGGATGATCTAAACAGGTACTATGGTCAAGTTTAACCTACTTGGGTCAAAAACACACTTGGGTTGTAACACAATGTTTCCATACTTTCAAAATCACGGATATGGCCTTTTTCACCTAGTAAAAAAAAGTCCTCAAGTGTAAATTTGTGCAAATATCATAATTCCGTATTTTAAAGTCCAGTAAGGACGAATTCTATGGAACTTAAATCCCTGGAAAGGCCGTATTTTCGGAAGACAAGGATATAAAATAAATGAAATAAAAACAGAAATCAGATTAATTTTTAAGTTTTATGTTATAATATACTAAATTATTTTTATTTGCAAGGTTTTGTAAAGTTTTCGAAGACCAGTTTTGAAACTATGTATGATCTTCCGCCAAGTTGTGGACGGTCGCTTGGTGTTTTTGCTTGAATAACCTGCATATGCTTACTCAAGTAAACACAATAAAGGTGCTTCTATACAAAATACATGTGGATTTTCGGATTGTACGGTTCAGGCAATTTTTAGACCATGATTATATTAGATGACTGTTTACAATGAACATGTACGTTATCATCGATTGAAATAACAGTCTGTAACCACACCGACTGGGTTGATTTGTGCGGCCTCATTTAGGGTAGGGTGAATAACAATACCATGCATTATCTGCAATTGTAGGTCAACTTCTCAAAAATACAAACCAAGTAACATAATATTGGCTAAAATTACTAATAACCTAGATCAGGTATAAACTGTTAGCACAGGTAAGAAGGACATGCCGTGCAATTCCTCTTGTTTTTATTTTATCTTTGAATTGCTGCACAGAGTACGAGTGTAATGTTTCTGCAGGTACAAACTGCCACAACTGATTGGCTCGATATACGCCAGAGTTTAAACAAAATTTATTAGTTTTCGCGATATCAGTTTCAAAGTTTTTGCAACTTATATTTGATGCATTTTTGGTGTACAGATGTATCCTTTTGTAAAGTAACTCGCCAAAATGTGAGCTATAATCGTCCAGAATTAGTCTGAGAGCTCGTTAACGAGTTTTGCTTATTCTTTTACTTGATATGCGGAGTAAAACATCCACACGAGAAGACAGTTACCAAATTGAGATATAATGAAGCAATTGGCAAGTAATCGACATTAATCAGTGTTTTTGAATTTTGAGAAACGGCATAGAACATTGAGTTTTTGATTTGTTACTTTGCAGATGTTATCAAGATTACCTTTACATTCTAGTCTATTATCAACACAAAATAGTTATCATAAAACCACTGCGATAGAGAGTGAAAGTAATTAAATAGGTTAGATAATCATAGAGAATGTTGTCATCAGCATAGTTGCATAAGTTTGAATGGCTAACAAATAAAAAGTTTCGTTGATAAATATATTAAATAAAAAAGGTCCTAATACAGATCCTTGTGGGACTCTAGTAAAAATATTGCGCCATGAACTAAAGGAATCACTGATTTTACCTTTTTTATGTCTATTTGTGAGATAACATTTCGTGAAATAAAGAGAACTGTCGTCAACTTTGCAATTAGTAAATTGTAATTTATCAAATGCTTTGGACAAATCTATTATCAAGGCTCCAATTTTGCATCGGTTATTTATTTTAGATCTTCAGGTCTCAATCGTGTTCAAAAGTGCGTGTTCGGTATTTCGGTTTTTACGAAACCCAATGAGATATTTTGAGAATTTACAATTCATAAAAATATTTATTTGATCGTGTAACAGCCTTTCAAATAATTTTGAGAAGTTAGACATGGTGCTTATTGGGCGATAATTTTCCTTCGATGTTATATTAATATAATCCTTCTTAAAATATCTGTAAATTTTAGAATGTCTGAAAGTTTTTGTCCTTAAACTGTTATAGAAAATTGTGGTTAGCCTGTGAGAATAAACTCATTACTGGCCATTGTGTATACTTTACAAAAATATTTTGGAGTTGACCCAACTTTCCTGGGGGAGTATTTATAGTAAGGAATATATGAACTCCACTTTTCCTGTGTGACACATTTTCATCCCACCTACAGTTTTTACATTATTTCTTTTCATTTTTTACACTAACAACCTAAAACTTTAAAGAATTTTCAGCATTATATATTGGTCATATTTTAAGCTAAATTCTACGAAAATGTTGTGAAGATACACAAACTAAATTTGGCACACTTACACATTGCATTAATACTAAGGATCACATAGAATGGTTCGCGTGGTTTAATAGGAAATATATTTTTCAAATCATTTGTAAACAAAGTTGTACGTGCGGGCTTGTTGAGAGGCTAATAAGAAAAGCCAAAGTTTTAAGTGAGATGTTTTTGAGAGGCTGATATGAAAAGTCAAACTTGTGCAAAAATATTCTGAAGTAAGCATTATAGCAACAATTACAGAAATTTATTAAGACAGTCTCAAAGATATATTTTTTGACTTGTGCCAGTTATTTTGTGTAAAACATCTTTCAAGTATTATATTATAATACAAAATAATAATAATCAAAAGAGAGGGTAAATTTAATCTACAAAAGCCAAGGATAAGCTTAGGTTGAGATTATTGGAAAATTATTATTTTATTTGTAAACATACTCTTGTGCATAATTATATGGGTTCTAATTTTCCGGGATTTCAATTATAAAATTAAAAATTACATATTGTTCTAATTTTCCGGGATTTCAATTATAAAATTAAAAATTACATAATGGGTATTACACTTTTCATATATCATGTAACGCAATTAAAATCCCCTTTATTTTAGCGCTTACAAAGACAATCAGTTGGGAACCCTCAAACTTTTCAAAAAGATCCTTGAAATAAATTTAATAATAAACTGTTATTTGGCAAAAATGAACCCCTTTAATTAAGTGCAGAAACGTGTTTATATTGGAGTTGCATTTGTCTAGTCGTGAAAAGTACACATTTTAATCTCTTATTTTCTCTTATAATATTTGTTAGTTCTGAAGAAAATGGGGAATTGTATAAACTAAATATTTCATATAAGTACTTTTATACAATAATAAATAAGTAGGTACTGGCAGAGTTCACAACAGGGAATCTTTTCTCCTATGTGTATGTGTATGTGTATGTGTGTGTGTGTGTGTATGTGCACCAAAATTGCAACAGAAAGTTTAATTTTATTTTTGAAATTATATGTACTTCAATTGTTTTTTTGTCTATAATGGTTGCATCGTTTGCAATTATTCAAGTATAAAAAAATTGCGATAAATTTATCAGGACATATAGACATTTTAAACAATGTGATTACTGTAGATAAACCTCTATGGCTAAAATGCAATGCAATAAAAAAATACTGAAACAATGTATCTTCTTTAATTTTATAATGCTACAGATGAATTTTTGCAGCAAAGCGCTATAGTATTTTATTAAATACATACCTGTTGATTGTGCGAACACAAGGATTGAGAATACAACCAAACCAATCATAATTTATGCTTCTTCATGTACAGTATTAGGAACTAAAATACAGAAGTTGACGGGGTAAAAACAGCATGTCATTGATATATATCATGTTACCCGATTGATTAATGTTACAACTGTTTTAATATCGTATTGTTTTTGTTTCACTTTCATTTCCAAATTCGTGTAAATAGTCACCACTTTGCTGAATAATGTCTTGAGGCGCAACCTCATAGTGAAACACTTCATTATCTAATTCTGTTGATACCATACGAAAGCAGCCAGATGAGGTGTTCTAGGAAACAGTAGTTCTAGAGGTGTGTCAGTTCTGGTAAATAGACCTGTTCTAGAGAACTGATAAACTTGGTTTTCTTGGTAAAACGAGCTGTTATAATGTCCAGATCCCCCCGCCTTCCTGGGAAATGATCTGTTTTAAGTCTAGGGTTTCCTTTCTTGGCAAATTGAGCTGTTATGAGAAAAGAAGTTGGTAAGTTGAACTATTCTATGTGTGACTATTTTTCTGACTTTCTGGAAAAATGAACTGCTCTAGGAGAAAACAACTCGTTTCCTAGAAGAAAAAAAGGTGTTCCGAGAAAATAGTTACTTTTCCTAAGAAAAATAGTTTTTTAAAGAGAAATTGGAGTGATTCATGGGAGAAAGTGGTGTTTTAAAGAGAAATTGGAGTGATTCATGGGAGAAAGTGGTGTTTTAAGGGCACCTCAATATTTCTGTTCATTTGATTCAAGAACGCACTTCCTGGCTTAAGAACATTTATTTTCTTAGAATAGCTCTATTGGCTACTTCTCACTATATTCCTATTATTACTGCTTAATGCACATTCAACGCAATACTATTGATTTAGACATAACTATAGAATATTCCATAAACCAGTTGTATCTTTTATCTTTTGGCATCCTACTTATTATGCTACATTTTTATATTACTTTTTTTTCCTATTAAACCTTAGACGCCTAATGGCGACTTTAGGCGTCTTTACGGACCGTTTCATTACCGTGCAATTATCTTTGGAACGGGAGATATTCAGGTAACGCCGATTAGTTACTTGTAATCTGCACTACATTCTGAGTCGGATAATGTTGTTTTGATGCCGTTAAAATGCAACGAATTTCTGCTGTGCGGCGATCCGTTGCGACGAAACTGATGAAAAATTGCCTATTTTTGAAAACATGCATCGGAGACTAAAGATTAAAAGCATTTATTTTTTTTGCATGACGTTTAAACCTGCCAGAGACGTAGTCCTGTACAAGATACACTTTGTTTAGGAATTCTTGGGTATTTTTGAAAATTATTGCACATGCGCATTAACCTATAGGCGCCGAATTAGGGAAAGTTTCATTTCAGTGTAAACAAACCTCGATGAATATAGATATTGTTTTTATTGTTGGTAACCTGTTCAAACATTGTCATTTTCATATTTCATATTAAGGCGGTTTCTTGTTTTCACAATTACACAATAATAAAAAATACAAATTTGTATTGGCCAAAATAGGGGAAGATTACGATCGCCACGACGCTAGGCGTCACAGGTCCTGAATATGTTTTTCTTCATAGGAAGTTTTACAAGAGATTTGTGTTTATATATTTATAGGGAAACTTAAATACTCTGTAAAGTAGGAATAATAAAAATACTCATAACAAAATAGTAAAGCTCATAAAGAAAATCAAGACAAAGAGAAGAATTGCCAGAGACGTTGTCAGAGTAAACCTCCTAACTATTGTAAACTTCCTAACTAATCATTATAATTTTATGAAAAATAAGGGGGACTTAACAAATTTTACCAACTTTCGTTTATATATCCAATTAGTAATAACCCTGGAAAAAGAAAAACAGCCAAGAAATTAATATAGATTTTAATAACTTCAGGGGTTATAACTATAAGCATAATAGTAAAAAAGTAAAAGGAGTAGTTTATGAAACGTTTTATGGAACTTCTTAGAACTAAGAAAAAAAGAAAAAATACCAATTTTTAAAATTTTGAGAAAGCTGTTTAGCAACAATTCCGAGAATAGCCAACAGAGATGTTCAATATAGGTGGAAATTAGCCAACAGAGATGTTCAATGACCTGCATGATTATAAGAATAATGTTTTAGCGTAAAGATATAAATTTGGCCTTCCTGACCAAATAAATTGTTCTTATGTCTAGTTTTTCATCTCCTGGAAAATTAAGCTGTTTTAACACTAGACCTTCTATGGACTGGAACAATGAGTTGTTCTAAGAGACATATTTTATCCGACTATTGGAAAAGCTAGTATCCTAAAAGAACTGGCAAAATGATCTGTACTAAGAAAAATAATTATGCTTCCTGTTAAATAAAGGTGTACAGAAGATTGATCTATTTTCTGGAATCGCTTAAAGTTCATACTTCCTGACTTTTAAGAACATCTATTTTCTTTGAACAGCTCTGCAGGCTGCTTTTGTAATTCTAAATATAATTTTTTATGGAGAATGTTTAATTTTCTAATAACTTTCCCACGATTCAAAACGTAGTACATTGGTACAGGATATACACAGAAGTCAGTAGTGTAACTTAAGACACAAGTGGCTGATATTCTCCATGTTAGGGAAAATCAATTATTGTATAAAGAAAAAATAGTAAAATAGAAAATTATAGTTCAAAGACATTCAACTAGCCTCTTAATTGTTTGACTGTAAAACTACCTGAAAATGTGGAGTGTGTGAAACCAAAGAATGAAAAGAGCTTTCTCAGATTTTAAAATATAATTTTTAACCCTATTTTAGCGGGGTTGGCAATTTGCCACCCCTATTTCTTTTTTGACATATAGCCTCTTCTAATCATCTAGTTTTAAGCTGAAAGTTTGTGACTTATTTTTTATATATTGCGGCAAAGACTAGTTAAAAAATTCAAAAAATTGCTCTAGGGGAAAGGGGATATTTTAGGTATTCGTCGGCTAAGGCGAGGGGAAAAATTGTGGAAAAAAAATATAAAAGCCATTCTAAACCTGTTTGTAACAACTTTTATACACAACAACATTTTTGCTGTGTGTGTTATTGGAACTGTTTTATTCTACTATGTCGTAATTTTTATCGGGGTTTTTCTAAAAATCTACCATTTTGCATAAAATACTGATGACGTTACCAGTATTGATATTTGCAAAAAAAAATTGACTATATATTTTAAACTCGTAATACAAGGAAGGCTTGTGCCTAGTTTTAGGAAAGTTGAACAAAAACAACAAAAGTTATATACGGGTGGCACTTTTGACCCAAAAAGCCACCTCATAATAGGAAATAATACACAATATTTTGGTTTGTTGTAAAGTATATATATATATATATATATATGGAGTGATTTTACTTGAAAATTGCTCATATGGTTCTTGACGTAAAGGTATGATATTATTTTATTCGTTGGTTTAGGCGCCGGTCCTTGTAATTTCACGTCGTGAAATCCTTTGTTAATTACGTTATCTGGATAATCGCATTTACGTAGCCATGATCTTTCCATGATTCCTGTAGACGCATCTCAATTATCCGGAATTATCTGGAATACTTAGAAAAAAAAGCAAAAAGAAAGCTACCACCTAAGATCATCAACTTATCTTCATACCCTCATACGAAAAACCAAATAAGCTTTTTAATATATGAACCAAAATATACGCCTGAAAATTAGAAAAAGCTTATATATATGTGCGTGTGTTACTTTTTAAAATAGAATAGAAATATAACAACCTGAATTTATTTAACTTGCGCTCCTATCAAAATGACGTTTCCTGTATGTGAAAAGTAAATAAATAAATAAATAAATAAATAAGTACTACTATTAATAAAAATGTGTTACTTATTCCAGAGTTCCAGACGAAAATGTGTTGTTATTTTTAAATGCATGAATATCTTGTTATTTCCTCCAGAGAGAATCATACTTGGGATAAGAAACAATATTTAGACCCAGGAATATATTTTTTTCATACTCCGTACAATAAAATCTTTTGCCGGAAAATTTTTCTTTTACTGCTTCTAGAACGACGAATAAAATATAGCAAATATAACTATATAAACCATTTTGGAATTTGTTGTCCTTACCTTCTAAATTTGGGTTGTATCCTTCTTCTCTTTCTCACTCTTTATATTTTCTACTTCTTCTTCTTCTTCTTCTTCTTCTCTCTCTCTCCCACTCTCCTCTTCATGAAATGGATATGACTATTTCTGACTCTCTTTCTCCTCTTCAAGAATATGACTAATTCTGATATTTCTCGTTGCCATATATGGAAAATTTCAAGTTCAAAATAATATTTTTTAATAATGAACGTAAACAACTAGATTTAATTAGTTATATATATTTTACATTATATTCTATATTCTATATAAATATTCTACAACTTGTTTATCCGTGAGTTTTGTGACTCAAAACAAAAAACTCAATTATATTTTATACAAAATCCAACCAGCAACAATATCCTCCCCTACAATCCAATAATAATAATGTTATTTCAGAAACAAACCATAAACATTTAGGAATGGCATTAGACTCAAAACAGATTATCATCTATTACTCCACTCCGATACGCTTTAAATGCAACGTTATTAGTCCATTAGGAGCCATCGACTGATCGCACACTGGCGGCGGCCTTAGTAAATTAAGTTACAAGTTAAAGCAATGCTTCGCGTATCTCTAGCGGCAAGTTAACTTCGGTTAACGATGTCGGCAGGGATGAAGAGCCACTAATATGCTATGGATATGTCCCAAGAACGTATATGGATATGTCCCAAGGTTTCCAATGGGAAGTTTAATGTGACCAGGAGGAACGTTTATGCATTAACGGATTAAGTGCTAAAACAAGAGTGATGGTAAGAAAATGTAAACGTACTTTCTTGTAAAACCTTGGTCATTCCCTATTTCATTAAACTGTCCTCCAAATGGCTTATTTCTATGAGGACAGCGATGCACACTTCCAGGTCCAACAGTGCTGAATGTATACCTTAAATTCAGTACCTACAATCCTGGCCATTAATGATGGCACTTTTGGTGTTTAAGTTGATTCGCAATTCGTGTGTTAGCACCTTTTCCTTCGTGTGTCCATTTCTCTAGATTTGGGTTAGGTATTGGTGGGAAACCGCGTAGGATCGCCTGTGCGACTGTGATTCATTGAAAAACATCCAAAATTAACCTCATTTCACTGATCTTAATATTTTAACTACTGTGGCCATTTTTTTCCTACATATATATATTATAGACAGTTTCAAAACTTTCTGCTTTCACACACATACATTGCGATCTGTATATTTCTCTTTAAATTCATTTTTTTTTCTTCCAACCGGTTAAGCATTATCCCAATTAAATAATATGTGACCATATTATTTCAACAAGCATCTGAGAGGGTCAATACTTTAATTTGTTTTAAAATTTATTATGTATTTATCTGAAGATTGCGAAATTTTATTATTTAATAATTGTTGACCTAGTCACAATTAAAATGAACCAGGATCGATGATGTTTAAGAGCCGCACTGCTAGCTCTCCTCTGTCAATTCGTACCTGATTTGTAAGTTAGTCAAAATCGTGTTCCGTCACTTTTTTATCATAAGCGCAAACTGTCATGATCACCGTGACAATAATATATATATATATATGGAGTGGTGCCCGAGCTTGCGAGGGTACTGCGCAAACTGGGGGTAAATATTTTCCGTATTGCCCGAACTTAACAGTTAATATA
>JANTOQ010675897.1:0-10206 GCA_027564595.1 Bythotiara depressa
TCTTTTGTTTTTAGTTAATCTACGAACGCAACATAAAACGTATGCTTTCTCGGAACAAGAAATTTCAGCAAAACTCTGTCTTTCAAGAGTTCCAAGTCCCCGTGATTTTATTGTGGCGTAACGAAATTGCTCTCATTCCATACAGCAATGCCTAGACTACAAATACATGCCTCATTTTTATTATTGTTATCGTATTTCCATTTTTATCGATAGATAAAGGTTTTTCGAGAGAAAAATTACGTAGAAATGAATATTTTTCGATTGTTTTTGTCATTATTCTTTAAGGAAATATTATTTTTTTAAACGGAGACGCTTCAAGCCATGCGTTTTTTCTGAAAAAATATTAACGAGGGGACTTGAGGCTCGTTTTACACGAGTGACAAAAAAAGTTAATAAGTTATTTTACAAAATAAATCCAGGAAAAATGAGTCATACCATTAGGTAGATGAATAATACAGGATTAAGAAAATATATACTTTTATGCGAAAATTATTTGAAGTAAAGGAGATATCTTCATAATGCTGAGCATGTGTAGCGAGGGTATACAGTATCCTTAAACTTTGACCATAAGCGAAAGAACTGAAATCTTGACTGAAAAACTCAATTATTTATAAAAACCAACAGAAAAACCTAGTGGAATTCGGGTAGTCCGTACGCAGTAAGACGGAAAAATACACTGCAATGGAGATTGGTCTATTTTATATGTTGACTAGATGAAAATTTAACTAAAATAGTACCCCGCAACTGATGCAGTTAGTCTCTAATAATATAAAGAGACGATCATTTAAATTTCTTCAGTTTACCTTAAAGCTGATAGCTACATAAACTATGCTAATGTTGCATGGTCAAGCGCAAATCAAAACAAAGTAAAACAACTACACAATAAACAAAAACATGCGGTTAGAATCATATTTAACGAAGAAAAACAAACACCATCAATATCATTATTTTAAATGAAAACTCTTAACGTTATCAAATTAATATCTACCAAACTTTAATTTGTATGTACAAAGTAAAGCATAATCTCATCTCGCACCTAGTATCTTTATTAAATAAACTTTTGCTTTTGCTAGGGTGGCCCCTTAACAGAACACATCATAAAAATTGAATGCAATGTTAATGATTTGCAACTTCGTTTGTTATTGTTCCAATTAAGTAGAAACGTATATACTTTACGTGTGTGAAATTGTAGAATGGAATGTACGATACACTCACTGATATTATATCATACCATGCTCACCGTGGCTAATGATGGTGGCGTTGCAAGATACCCATCCACGGGTGAGATGGCAGCTCAGAAACCATGCAAACAATACCACCACCGAGCATGATACTGGGATAGATCGACCTTTTTAAACAATGAAACGGGATTTCTTAACATGAAATAAAAAAATATTTATACGAGTTCCGAGAATAAAAATAAGGAAGATTCAGGCAATGAAGAGTACAGTTGGATTGTTTTTGACGACAAAATGGGTCAATGAAAACAGCCAAGACCAATTTTGAACGGACCCTAGTATAATAGTCATTTTTTTAGGTGGCTATGTAAACATATTTCTTATACGTGTATATTATATATCTGTATATGTATATATGTATATATAAATTTAAACTGCGAAATAAAACTTAAGAGTCGCAGACGCTAGGTACTTCGATACTAATCAAGTGCGGGTTCCCAGGTTTCTCACGAAAATACAGTGGCAGATATTGTTTTCTGGAACCTTTGGAAAAGGGAATAAGGAAGGAAGAGGTCTATAAAACAGCGAATGACCCATTCTATTTTGTCCAGGATTGTGACTATTCATTTCATGAACATGTCATATTGACAGAATGTTCATATAACACCATAGACCTATCCCGGACATCACGAAAATTTATCTTTTGAAAACACAGTTGAGGTTCAAATTAAAAAATATTTTCAAATCTCTACAAAAAATAAAGCTGTATTTACTCCAGGTGGAAGTATAATAACCGGGATTCGTGGTGTTTGAAAGAATTATATATTTGGAAAAGTAGCATCCATCCATCTCATGTAAAAATGAGCAATCATTCCGATCAAAAAGCGAATAATAGAAAGTCGTATCCCTTTTGCAATCCTGAACGCTTTTAATCCTTTAGTGCATGATGTCTTTTCCAGGGGGTTTTCTTATTGAGAAATAAAACGGGAAATGAAATTGGTAAAAGCTGATAAGACCCCCTGGATTTTCATGAAATTTATAAAGGTTTCTACCGAGAGGTTTACGATAAATAGGAAGTATATTCATATACTATCCGTCCGTGCTGAAGCAATCTCGTACCCAACCTCTTACTATTTGTGATATCGGATGGATCAAAAAAGGAAAAAAGGTCCTGGAAAAGAGGTTGGTGCTGAATAAGAACAAGCGAAAGCAGTTAAAAAGCTGAGGTATTCTCAGTACCTTTATAACTTCGTAAGAAGCATTGATTTATTTGTCGCTGAAACTTTTTTTGTGTTTCCTAGGATATAAGGGATTATAAGGACATGTAATACGATTCTTGTATTTAAATACATATTTTGTTGTAAGTATTAGTTGGGAGTTATTGTTTAATATTTTTTAGTAAAATATTTGTTCTTTCAACTGCTGGAACTTTGATGTGTTTCTTATCTTAATTTTTATAAGCATGCCTCTTATGCGACGGTGGTGTAGTTGTGTGCACCTTTGGGGGTTCGATTCCAGGTCGGAGAACATCGGGATCGATACTCCACTACGATACGCTTTAAATCCAGCGTTGTCAGCCCTAAAGAATCTATCGACTGATCGCACACTGGCCTTGGGAAGGCAACCAGGTTCTCTTATCAGCTTATAACAAATTTATTTGACATTTATTTCCAATAATGTACCCCCTGGATTTTATTCCTTTTCGGGGACACTGCATTGCAGGGTTGAAAATAGAACTTGTAGATGGTCTGGTGTATTCTCATGTAATCTGCAGAACACTATTTTATTGAAGTGTTATTACGTGATTATTTCTGAACAAACAAGTATTTAACGGAAAATGAAATAGCTGATAGGAAAGAAAATTACAGATATATATGAATTTGACTAGCTGATAGGAAAGGGTATGACATACAATAGATTGATCCGTTTAAGTTTGCCACTGATAGTAATAAAGTCTTGGAAGGCAAAACTATAATTTCTCTGACATCATATGATGTCTTACTTTTCTTGGAATAAATATACTAATTATTCCAGGTGATAGGTAATTATGATTTTCAATCACAGTTAATTATTATTATATTAATTTCCAAATTAAGACAAATATTTAATAAAAGAAATAGAAAGCATAAAACGTTTACAAATTTTCGTCTATTTATATAATTTAGATCGTCCTCAGAAGAATAAAATTGTTTACAAAAGACAGTATAAATTATATTAAAAACAGGGTGGAGCCTGTAGAATGGCAAAGAAAAGTTCCGCTTAAAATAATTAATTAATTATATAATAGCAGGCATCATGTGTTTATCCGTTTTATTTATATTTCTTACTAAACTTCAATGACCGAAAAATCATTCGATATCTTATGCATTCCCTCATACAGTTGAATGATACGATAAAGAGTGGGAGCTAACTGTCCTCTTCAGAGTACATAACATAAAACAAATCAGTATTATGAAAGGAATTGTCTCCTCCCCGTTCTACGACTCTGACAAATAAACCTTGCGGGGGAGAGTTGGACCTAGCTTATATTTCGATGGTATAATACGTAAAATAGTCAACTAAAAACAGTGAGTTAAGTTAGAACCAAACTCCTCCCCGGAGTCCATATTTTCCCAATTTAGTTGGGTTTTTTTCGGTTTTGCTGTTGTTGTTTTTTGTTTGTTATTCTATTTAGTCACATCATCGTGATACTGATGGTATTTGTAAGGGGGATAATTTAGCTTACGTGTTGTTAACACGAGCAGAAATACTTAAAGAGTTTTATATTTCAAAATGTTATATAATATTTATATACACTTAATACGAATTATATACATCATATATTAGCTCTTAACCTTTCCATAGAATAAAAAATTATGAAGGTATGTCAAGAATTTTTTTACAGCAGTCAATAAGTGGTGTAAATTACTTACAAGCTTGTTCTTTTCTCGTACTTATGTAAGAGCTTACGGAAAACCACTGGTGTTCTGTTCGCGTGTTTTTCTGTTTTTAGCCTTTGTTCCAACATTCGTTTCGTTAAAATACAAAAAATGCGCTTTATTGGCATATATTCTTGTGCGGTGGATACTTCGTACGACTGGCATTGATAATTTTTTGCCAGAAGTTCTCCTTCACATTTTAAAACCGTTCTGTGTGACCATAGATCTACTTTGTTACCTACCAACGCAATAGCGGCATTTCGATTGTTTATGGATTTTATTTCTTCTAATATGTCTTTAGCTTTTCTGAAACTTTTTCGACTTTCGATTGAATATAAGACAACTATCCCATCAGCCCATGCGAGCGCTGCTTGTGAATGCTATAAAGAAATAAGACGTAAACGTGAGATTTCAGTATAATACTTACACGCTTTCACCTAGCTTCACTGTCCTAAATTATTTTAAGTTTTCAACGTTTTTTGTAACATTGTTATTCTTTGAAATAGAAAAAACCAGTTTCAAACTCCTAGGTTCCTAGGACACATGGTTATTTACGCAGACAAGCTATATATATGCGGGGGCGTGTGTAACAGTTAGAATACATTTAACACTAATCCATATAGCTAGGTTTCCGTAGACCCGTATTGATGACGTTTTTGTTACACGATCGATGCGAAAACATGAGGCTAGCGTTATGTAGATTATAAAAATAACAAAAGAGATCTTTCTTTTTTTCGCGAGAAAGCCATAAATCCGATCACAAATATTGGATTTTAACACCAACGTATTAACGTCAAAACACGAGTGGATTATGTATCACGCTAGCTCCCCCCCTAACAGATTTATCCTGGGTTGATTGATCATCAAAATAGATTTAGAGTAAAAGGATGAAGTGTACATAACTGTATATCAAATCAAAACGGGATGAAAGAAGACATACCTTTACTGAGGAACTATCCATTATTTGTAAGGTTATATTCTCAGCATTAACTTCTGTTTGATGCGTGTAGGCAACATCACTACCAGAAGCATATTCATTGATGTAACGGCCGGTTAAATAACGAACTGTCAACGCTGAAATAAAGAATATTCAATAGTTAACCCTTTAATGCTTCGTGTCCCCGGAAAGGAATCAAATCATTGGTTATTTCTTTGCTATTTTTCTTTTTCCAGGGGGGGGGGGGTTTGATTACTGGGAAAAAAATGTAAAATAAATTTTGTAAAAGCTGATTCCTCTGGAACCCCTGGTTCCTCATAAAATTATAAAGGTTTACAATGGGAAGTTTAATATAACCAGGAGGCATGCTTATGTAAGAAAAGGTTAAACATCACATTGTACAAATAAATAATTAGCTTCAGATTATTGGGAAGACAAAGATCTAACAAATATAGATCTAACTAAAATTGATAGTTCCGTTGCGAATCTGTAATGACTGAGCATGCTTCAACCTGGTTCCAAAGACCAGTATCGATTTTGTTTCACATAAATTAGCACTCCAACCTGAATTTAAAAAATAATTTGATGAAGCAAACAGAAGTAGTAATTACCTGATTTTCCTGTATCTTTATCACCAAGAACAACCACTCGAAAATCTCGTTTATTCTCTTGGATCTTCATGCTGTTTAGTAGGTCTAAGTCACTTTAGAAATGACCACTTTTTCTTCTCAACTTGACAAATATGTGACAATAAGTAGAAAGTTAAATATTTGAGTTGTTATTTTATGTTAATGTCTTTATATAGAGGATGCGCTACTGTGGCGTCTTCGTGCTACACGAGACAAGTGAAAATAAACAACTCCGCATTGAGTATTTATGCAATCTAGCTAATTACGATCCATTGTTAAGTGATATCACAGACTTAAACGAATCAATTCGATCTAAGCTAATTAACGAAACACGAAAAGGTGATTAATTGAGTTTGATTTACACAAGACAAATTAAAAGTTCCTTTTTTAATTATGCTAATGTATTTAAAAGTTCCTATTTTTTAATTATGCAAATGTATTAGAAGAAAAACATATTTTGTTTATCACAAACAAATCGTGCTTTGTTTGCTATAAAATTAATTAGATGTCGCTTATTGATAATTTACTCGGCATAACACACGTAACACAGCATGCAATGACGTCATAGAGTCATCAATAAATGTCACTTTCTTTATCCAGCCAAGATATTATGAAAATGACCACATAGAATAAAATGCTCCATACTATGGACGAACAAAAACGTTATTGACTAACATTAAACTAACGTTAAAAATAACAGCGCTGCACACTACTTTTTAGGCGTCATAGTATGAAAATGAATATTCCAGGACAGTAAGAAGTTGACATAGTCAATAAAAGTCTTTATTTCCTCCTATATAATCTATAATTTAATTATCCAACAGCCGGATGTTGACGTGGTAAACAGATACGGGTAGCATTAAAGCAAAAAAAATTATAAGAAATATTTCGGCTTGTTTCAAAAAGTTTAGTCGACAAGAACATACATTGTACACATCCTGCTGGTCAATACAACATGCCAAAAATATTTGAATACCCGTCATTAGGTCTTTCAGGTTCCACCAAAGTGCACTCTCCTTCGTGGAGGTTATAGATTTTTTATTGATACATTCTAATGACATTTCCTCTGTCTAGAGTCTCTTTGGAGGAGGAAAGTAACCAAAAGTGAAATGCATTTCTATTTCTAACAACCACCGTATTTCAAAGCTTTTCTCTTTTTGATATCGGATATCACCCTCCTATATATGAGATCCTGGGTACGAGGTTGATTTCAAAAACGGCAAAACTTGGACTACGTTTGCACGAATTGCAGTCAATATGAATTATGAACTTTAGTTCTTACAATAAAATTTGTACTTTGATCAGCAGATTTATATTTTAGTTTTGGTACAGTAATATCACGACGTAAGAATTTGTTTCGGCAATTCAGTAAGATTGCTCATAAAGAAAATAAAGATTAAAAAACAAGGCATCCTACGTCATGATTTTGCTCGTCTATTCGAATATATGCTCCTCTGAGTACATGAGAACATACGTAAGAAAATATTATTGAAATAATCCATCATTATTCAGTCGTAGTTCGCACAATTTTTTTTTACCTCAAGAATTGCGACCTTGAAAATATATTTTGCGTCTACTAATATATTATGTCTTCTAGGCAAATATTATTTATCTCGATAAACATCTATTCATGTCATTACTTCTTACAATCCTGCACCAAATATTTGAGACTTTTACAGTTTTAGGCGCCATTCATATTCCCTCTTTTGAAGAATGTCCGCCATAAAACTAGAATGGAAATAGGTGTTGACGGAGAATTCAGCAACCTCGTTCCCTGGGCCTTTTTGATGTTTCTGATAGCGGAAGAAACATCAAAAAGGAAAAAAGTCCATGGGAACGAGGTTGAGAAACTCAGTAGCCTCACTTGCGAGTGTATTTTCATGAAAAACAACAAAACGTGTTTTTAGATCATAATTTTTCTATTTCAAAATGACATTTCGTAACATTCGTTGGCAAGAGAGGAAACCCCTCTTTGAAATCTACCTAAGTACCAAATATTCGCGCGTCTTAAGTCAACGTCAATCTGAAAAAGTTAAACTAGGAGTTTCTTTTACGTACATAGACGCTATTTCATTTGAAGCTCATTTTGATTATTTTGGCGCCTTGTCTCAGTATATATTATTATGTACAGGATTGTAGGTGCATAAAGATTTCCTGCGGTGGATTTCTTTGGACTTTAAATTCAGTAATTCCTATACTTTTTATAGATGCCATTAAAACTATAAGCTAACTAAATCCAACTACGACGTCACTATAATAAACTCATAATCGTTAAGTGCCAGTTGGTTCAGACACTTCCTAAGAACGTCTTATGAATTTTGGTTTTTTATTTAATACTTTACGTGTTTCTTTTATGGTTGCACTGTCAAAGCATATTTCGTCACTTCCGTGGATCATTTAATACTTTTCCAAAGCTTTTGAGACTATTTATTCCTTACAAATATTTTCTGTTGGCTGCGAACACCGATTGTTGAATGTAATTTACTGGCTTTCATTCCTCATGGAAGCGTCTGTTCAATCAATAGAAGAACACACGCACCACAGAAAACGGTAAAAGACTTCTACTTGTAAATCAGTAGTTATGTTAGTCCATAGTTCACTGTCTTTATATCATTTCATTCCTTTCCGTTATTTTTGTTGTTTTGGATAAATTTATATAGAAAGGAGAGATGCTTAGTTTCATTTCATAACTAAGGATAGGTTGAACGCACAAATCCTAGCTTATCTTTGACTTATTTATTTAGATGAAAAGATAAATGTCAAAAAAGTGACACCATTTTTACTTCTTGGCAGATAAACACTTGGTTTCAATTCAGGCTGGACAAATGTATGAACATTCCATAAGAAGCGTGAAATCAGGAACAATCCTACTACCCTAAAAGTCCACCCATGGTAGTCAGGTGTCGTTCACCCATGGTGATCAGATGGTCCATATTCTAATCATCAAGATAATGGAAATATAAATATTGTCATAAACAATTAACCTTTCAACAAAGATTCCTTTCCATTCAAATGCATTTGTAGCAACGATTATGCAAGAATGTCCAAACCTACAATCCTGGACAAGATTTCGGACAATTTAACGTTTAACCCTCTTTCGTGCTTAGCCCGATTTTTCTTGAAGTGTCGAAAAATGAAAATGGGAGTCGGTGTCCAACAAGAACTAATAGGATCGCAGATTACATTTATATTTTCTTGAAAAACCTCCGAAAGTTACACAGCACCAAATCACCTATTCTGAGGCAAGCGAGGATTAACGAGACGGCTCGTTATATATGGGAACAAAATCTCAACACTTATGTCACTCTCTTTTTTAATTTGGACCTATTTTGCTAATATATTACAGTATGTCCAGGATTGATGTTATGGACCCTTTGTAAAGCTCCTATGGACAGTATCTTAGTACATGTTGCCTCTTCCAGTACAGGTATCTTAATACTGTAACACGGTTAGTGTTTGCCAACGTAAAAAGTACCGACAGGAAATTGGTTGCTGCCATAATATTTCGGAATATATTGTGTTTTGGAAGTAGCACGTCGACTGTCGGTGTGGAACAGCTAGAACTTCCTATATATTATGGAAACATTAAGTTTTCCTGAAGATAGGTTACTTGCCACATACTTACCACATTTATTTGTTCTTTTAAATGATCATGGAGCATTAATCAATGACACCCAGTAATTAATTACCACGCAAATATCCGCACAGTTTATATTCGTTTCAAAGGTAGTTCCTGATTATTTTTCCTGTTTTGTCAACTTCCTAATTTTTTCTCATTATGTGTTCCTTTGAGTTTGTTTGCTTAATTATCTGCCCGATAATTTATTAAATTGCCTTGTTTACAGATTTTAACAAGCAAAACGAAATAGAGCTATGGAAGTGACTCAATGAAATACAGGTAATCAGTCACGTCAACACATCATAAACTAATTGCAATCTTTGAAAACATTCGCGTATCTACTACACACTAAAGTCTTAATTTTAACATCAAGAAATTATGTGCGTACCATTTACATACAAAGTTTATTTCAGGGATCACGACTACAAGAAAGTCATATGACTATGCTACAAATACATGGTCACACTATAAAGAATAACGTTTATAATCACGTTTATGAAATCATCTTAACCAGTCACAACAAATAGAAAGTAGCCTACATAGCTACGCATTGCTTCCATTCGTTTACGTGAGTAATGGTTTAGGGGGAAGAATCTGTACTTCTCGTTGTATCCGACCGTATTTTGGTAACCGGTCTTTCACTTGTATACGTCGTACGCTGTAAGCTCAAACCAGATCCATCGGTTGTCTCTCTCCTTTTGCGCATACAGTTCTTGATTTCTAGTCGCACCTAAGATACATTACTTTCAAATGAATATAAACAACAGGGTTTTAGCTAAAAAAAATATCGTGAATAAATACTCGAAAGCCAACGTATGTCCACTAGCTACAAAGATGCCAAAAACCTAGGTGAAACCAAGGATTGGCAACAAAACCATGTTCAGTCGAGCTCCTCTCCTAAAGTAAACAATAATATACCATGAGT
>JANTOQ010676008.1:0-10205 GCA_027564595.1 Bythotiara depressa
TATTTCGATTTAGCAACCCAAGCCTCGTTATGATAAAGAGGCTTGGGTTATTGAATATTTTCTAACAGTTGATAACGATTCCCTGATTTACTAAGAACTCCAAAAAGTTATTTTTTTGTTTACTTTTTGACAAGGTATCCAAATCTTTAATCTGTTTTTCATTAAAATGTACAGAAGTGCTGTTTTGAAAAGATGACTTAATATTGCGTAATGATTTGTGAAAAAGGAGTATTCTGCCAATATTCCTATCAACAATCACACGCCCTTTCCTCGTTCTTTGTATGCTTTACGTGAGAACCTACAACCCTCCACATAAAATACTGAGACATGACGCCAAAATAATCCAAATAAGTTCAACAACTAATGAAATAGCGTCTATGTACATAAAGAATCTCTTAGTTAAACCTTTTCAGTTTACTTTTTCGCATTGACTCTTGACGTAAAGACGCACGAATCTTTGAAACTGAAGCAACCGTAATCCTACAGCACGGTTGCAAATGGAAAGTGTGCTTCGCTTGCCTCGGAATGGGACGGGGTGGGATTTGGAGAGATCTTGAAATGGAAAATTCAATGAAATTAAGAACACTTTCCGTTGTTACTGATGAAAATACACTACTGAGTTTCCCGTCAACTCCTATCCCCACCCATAAAAGGTAGAAAATTCGAACATCATAACGCGGACAGTGTTGCATCACTTGTGGCGCCCTATTTTAGTTAAATTATCACATTATCGCAAGATATTATGTGAGCGATTGTAGGTATTCATTCGTAGGGAGAAGGGTAAAAGATTGAAGACAAAAAATAAGATTTTATAGTAAAGAACTACTCTCCCATGGATATGTATTGAAAAACGCATTTACAGCATTTGAAATAATAAGATATGTACTAGTAAAATAACTCTGCCACAGAGAACGAATTAAAATGTATTAAAACCATTTGTTTCTTGCAAAATGATATTCGATGTTGTCAATGTGTAGCACAAATGCAGAAGATCTAGGTATATTAAGTAACACTTAATTCCTCCTTGAAAGCATGTACGGAGGCAGACGTTCGAAACTTTGAATTAGTATGAAGGGAAGAATATTGTGTAGAGCTCGTATAAAAAATTAAGAAGGGAAAAATTGGGTGTTGAGAGCTCGTATAAAGACATTAAAGAGGGAAGCAAAAAAATAATATTGTTCTACAGGTAAATCCAAACGGTTTTTGGCGCCCAACTCATTACAAAAATACTAGTTCGATTCTAGAAATGATAATGTTGATAACTGTATTGGTATATTCTGGTTGTGCATGCGCAAAAAATAAGTGCTGGAAAAAAAGAGAGGAACACTTTAAATAGTACGATGAAGATGAGAGGTAAAATGAGGGATGCGCAACCAGCAACATCATTATCGCATTCGTTAATGGGAGAGACGAATTGAGTCGCTGTAGAAAAAGAGATAAGAAAAATAAAATTTTCCCCCAATTGGGGATCGTTATCGCAGAATAAAAATTCTTTGTCCAAATATAAAATAAAATAAAAAGTGAAAAAAGAAACTGATTTTAAGATAAATATTCAAAAAATAATTAATTAATTTTAATCTAAATTTTCTAAATCCTCCATAAGAGGTTCATGCGTATGACAGTTGACAGCTGCTTGATGCGTGTGTCATTAACCTGAAAACCAGTTTCATTTTTCCAAACATAAAATTCCTAAAATATTATACATACAACAGTATGTCGTTATAAATATCTAAAAACCTAAATAACAAAACGTATCTGAATATGGTGGCATTAAACTTGCACTTGCACAGCGGAACCCGCCGCTTACACTTATTTCTCCTTAGTTGTTTATAAAGATTCTACAGGGGTCGCCACATTTCATCAGAATCTTTCGATCTTAAGAACTTTGAGGTGAAGAGTCTTTCTCATCCTGATTGAAAGAACGTCAGTAAATTCCAACTCGCATTATAAAACTTATTTTATTTTGAGTCGAGAGGATGAATGAATGAAGGAATGAGTGAATGGATTATTTCAATTTCCACTACACGTTCTGGACATTTTAAATTTCGGACAACGCAATTTTATCCGAAATGTCCCAAATTTAAACTACGATTTAGTCGATATATAAAAGTATTTTGTTATTCCGTGTCCTAATATTTTGGGTTGTTTTGGAGAGAAGGGTAAAAGTCAGATTAGGAGTTAGTGTATAAATGTGAGTGCAAGTAAAATACCAGTAAGTTTAAATCTAACGATCTCGTTAATTACATTACAATTATCTTCTTCGGTGCCGGTCAGCTTCCATTAAAGATACATGCGATTCTAATAGCCTCCGGTATTGTTCTAGACGATATAAGTATTGTTCTTGCTGTTTCTGTACGGCTTCAACGAAAGCATCACTGGCAGCAGCTATTGGAAGTATAGATTCCCGTTTACATTGGCATTCCTCAGAGCATGCGAAGGAGTAAGGCTTCATAAGTTTGGATTTACGATCGTACGTGATGTCGGACATTGCTCCTGGTGACTTTATTACACGTGGTGGTGACATAGTTGTAGAGTAAGCTCGCTTCAGGAGCGGGAGCGTGTCTTCGTCAGATTGTTTATTTTTCTCACCTATTTCTCGCGAGTAAGGCGATTGAGGTAAAGTCGGAAACACAGATGTGTTTGGAAAGATATCTTTCCTGTCGGATGTGTGTCTATAATAAAAATGTTCTCTAAGTTCGCCGATGTCGTCAAAAGTGTGGTTGCAGTAGGCACACGAGTATGTTCCGATAAGTATGCCTTTCTTTGGATGTGAATGTCGTACATGTGCCCGCAACGAACTAATTACGGCGAAGCCACAGTTGCACGAATCACATACAAAAGGTTTTAATTCACGTGGGTTAGTGTGGTCGAAGATTCTTCCTGATAATGGAGTTTGTGATTTTAATCCGGTGTTATATTGGATGAATTCAGGGAATGCAGGAGGGGGGATGTTAATATCATCCAATTTCCTATATTCTTTGAGGTATGAGTTATCACGAAGTCTTTCAATACGATGCGGAGTACTTCTATCGCTAGCGTTTGATTCAACTCCACTGTCATAATTTGTTGATTGGGTATTGATTTTGTCGATGTTCATTCTTGACAAGTTGTCCGTCATAGTCGGTGATCCTTGATCAGAACTTGACGTACTGTCGAATCGGTTTAACTTCACTGCGTTTTCTTCAGATGCTATGTAAAAGAAAAAATATTTTTAAGAGAAATCGTCAAAAAGACTCATTAAAGTTTATGTTACGAAATGTAATTTCCTTAGCCACAAAATATTTTTCATACAGGTGACATAGAATCTGTGCTCGTGTTCACAAAGAAAAGCACGTGGCATAGAATCTATGATCGTGATTAGTTATCACGTGTTGAGAATAAACATATTGGAAAGAAATTCTGGTGATTCCCACTTATGTCCACCTAGTAAACATTTCTAAGTAGTCAACTTTAAAAAGAACTCAAAGCCGCATAAATACAGCACGTGAAAAGCAGAGATTGCTCTTCGCGATATGCTGTTTCCATTTTATTAGTTCCTACTCTTTTCTACACGCAGAGGATAAAAAAAACTCTGTGATGGCGAGTTGCTAGGTTTTTTATGTCATCATTATCGTATTCACGTTGTTATATCCATGCCTAACAATTGTGTTTACTAGCGCAAGATCTCACCTTTGATAAGCATAGCCTGATAAAAGCACACTAATAGATTACATCCTGCTAATAATGTTTATTGATTAATTGGTGTGAATTTATTGTAGCTACCACCATTAAAAACAACCATTTCCATGCTCACCCCCTAACAGCATCATCGCGTGTAATTAAACACAACTGTATTTCTGAAAAACGATGCTAGCAAATGATATACGACGGATTAAATAACACTTGGCGTAAAAGTGGCTTTTTAAAAAACTCTAATAAGCTTATCCGTTCGTAATTTCTTACTGTCCGTAATTTCTTACTGTCCGTAATTTCTTACTGGTTAGTTATTCATTGAATACATTTAGTCGTGTCATTAGAAATCCGTGTAGTTGATCAGGGAATCGGAATTTACACCACTTTACGGCTCGCGCTGAACGAAAGAAGCGCGTAGACCTAAAAAAAATTAGATGTGCTTTGTACTTCATTTCCGTTCTTATAATACGGAAAGCCCTTCATGTAGTGCGCATATTATTATTACGTACCAAATACGTATTGGTTTAGGTTAGGGCTATCTATATGCAGTACACCACGTATTATCTGCGAGAAATGAAGGACTTACCTTCACCTTCAGGTCATAGTTTGAGTATACAATACCCAGGGTTAATTCAGTCTGTTCATAAGGATCAGGACTCACTAAAATATCTAGGTCCCATAGTATGGAATCTATTGCCTGAAAATATTAAAACCTCAACAAGCCTGTATATCTTAGAAAATCGTATTAAGAAATGGAAATGTTACTGTCTTGTAGATTATGCAAAGATTATATCGCTGCTGTTGGGTACTGTAAAAAAAAAAACACAAAAAAAACATGATATAATCTTTGTCTCACAATTCGTTTATTATTTCATAATTTATAATGGCTTTTACTTTATTATTATTTCGAAATAAAGGTATTTATTATTATATATACTTATACACTTAAATAGCTATGTGTACATATTTTATGGTTTTTTATCATTTATGATATCGGTTTTAATAGCTCCGGATTTATATTTACTGTGACTAAATGTATATACTACCGATGTTAAATAAAGTAAGAATAAAATAATAATAAAAATTAGATGTGGCCTATGATGCTGATAAGATTGTTACGAAGGAGTAGTTAAATTCGCGATATTTAGTTTATAAGGGACAAATTAAAATTGTGAAAAGAGTGCTCTTACCATCCCATTGCTTCTTTTCTTTTGGTTGATAATAAAAAATGTTACTCACAGCATAAGCCTGCCCCCTCGACAACAAAAGTGTGTTCTATTTCCAATGCAACTTTAGAAACGTGTATAATGAAAAGATTGTTTACGTAGCTATGATCAAACGATCTATATTGCTTGGCGATAATGAGTAAGATGTTGCGCCATATAAGGGATCTTCTGTTAGCTTTTATCTTTCTATTACGAAGTTTTAAAATTCGTAATTTGATGAGAAACCTTAACAACTCTTACCAAATTTATTTTACATAAGATTTCCAATAATTATCCCCCTGGAAAAAGAAATGACCAATGATTTGATTCCTTTCCGAGGACACTATTTATTAAAGGGTTGAGAGGATAATTATTAAAACCCACATAATTTCGTATACTTAATGAATTCTAATTTAGCTCACAATTAATCCGCTCAAAATGTGGAGTAATTTTTATGCATTTAATAAAATATTTTTATGCATTTTAGACTGTTAATAGTGTGCATAAGTTTAGCCGGTGGCATCAGACTAGTTTAATAAAACAAAGTACAGGTAGTTTAGGTTACAATTTGTTTTCTTCAACTCTGGTTTTTTGGACAGTTTGAATTAGTTATTATAGTTATTATATTTAAATCAGAATTTTTTGTGTTGTCCGAAATAATTGCCTTGGGAGTGATAAATAAGGTAAATTCGAATGGATAATAATTCCCTTTTTGTTTCGCTGTTTTAAAACGTAAGTGAAAATGCATTTCAATAAAGAAACTCACACCTCTAAAAAAGCCTTTTAACCCTTGAGTGCATAACAACAACTTTTAACCCTTGAGTGCATAACAACAACTCGTATTAAACTTTCCATTGGAAACATTTATTATAATTTTATGAGGAACCGAATGGTCTTGTCAGCTTTTATCAAATTTACTTTACATTATATTTCCAATAATTAACCCCCTGGAAAAAGCAAAATATCAAAGAAATGACTAATGATTTGATTATTTTCCGGGGATAATATGCATCAAAGGATTAATAACAGATGTGCTTTTTTTATCATGCTTATTATACCTAACTATATAATGCTAGATTATTAGTTCGCCACAAGCGCAACGAAGCCAACTTACCAGTATGTTTTCTCACGTGGTATTGTAAATGTCCTCTCTGTCCAAATCTCTTCAAACAGATATGACACTCGTATGGTTTCTCTCCGGTATGCTTGCGCATGTGGACCTTCAAGTTACTCCGTAAAGTAAACATCTTCTTGCAAACTGTACATTCGTGTTCTTTGATGCCTAATTTAATAAAAAAGAGAATAAATAAATTTCAATCACCCTGTGTATGTCTACATGACAACATCCTACGTACATCACAGTAAATATTCAACCAATAATTACGCAAAGAATAGAAACGATATCATCAGAATAAATACTTATTCAAGTTGTAGTGAACGAAGTAAATCTAAATAAATCTAAACAACAAAGTCTGAATTAGAGGATAAGCTAGGGGTATAGGTGCATTTCCTTAACCTGGTTCTCACCTGTTTTTTAATTTTCTTCATTTCCTGTTGTTTCATATTTTTATAGTTACGCCATTTTAATATAATACAATAACACACTATGTTACAAAAGCACGACTTCCTGCGAATTAGTAATTACCAATAGAAAGACGATTTTGTCATCATTCCTTGCAAAAGCAAAACACCTCCTCAATTTCCCACATCTTTAAAATGCTGATGAGGCATTTTTCTCCTCGCCAAAACAACTTAAGACAAATCACAAGTTTCTTGCAAATTGTTGATAAATAAATTGTCAAATTGCCACAACAATGATATGAAAACTTGACTACAACTTGTGTGATGGTGACGACGATTATTTGACAAAGAAATACTGATTGGCAGGCTGACGACTGTGCGATTCCAAATTTCCACCGCTTCAGTGCTTGCCGCAAAAGTTATAGTGAGAAACAGAGTTCTAGAACTTTCAATAATACCTAATCCCGAACATGCTAGTGCAGCAGAAAATTTAGATTCGCACGAAAATTTCCGCAACTAGATGGAAACCAGTTCAAAGTATGTACAATTTTCCTCGTGATATCTTAATCTCTTGCAACAAGAGAATGAAAAAGGATTTTACCCCGTAGGGTTATTCAAGTTCCTTGGGTTATTTCACTTCTATTTCAACGTACTGTTTATCGCTTAATCTTTCCGCCTATAGAACGTTACTTGTTAGTGACATTAAATAAACAAGAAGCACCCACGTGACATCCATCGAGCCCACGCAGTCTTGATAAGCACCAGTGGCCACAACAAAGATAAGAACACGCTTTTCTATAGGCACGTTTATATTGAGGATGTAACTTCAATCACTCTACTATAGTTGTTATGAATACTGATTACGTAAGCACTCTTTTAAATAAACAAAGATATGGACATTGCAAAATAATTGCACAGTCTTTTCAATGCAGCCCATATCTTATCTGTTCTCTTGAATTTGCTGTAGTTATATGCCCCCTCCCCCCCCCGGAAATGAAATCCATTATTATTCGTTTCTTTGCTGTTTGGCTTTTTTTCACGGGGTTAAGTATTGAGAATAACAGGGAGAAAAAGTTGGTAAAAGATAATAATATCTCCTGGTTCTATATGTATTACAATGATATATATTTACGATATTACAGTGTTTTGAACAAAATATTTATCACCCTATTAATACCATGTTCACACTTTTGCAGATAACGTTTCGGAATAAACACTGTCCGAAATGGTGTATTTGTTTTTATGAAAAACGGACTTCAGATATGGATTCTACCTAAAACATTATGCTTATAGAGTATTTTTCAAGTTTTTAAATCCGAACAGATCCGATTTTTTGGACTAACACCATATCCGGTCAAAGCCTTCTTATATTTTGATTTAGCAACCCAAGCCTCGTTATGATAAAGAGGCTTGGATTATTGAATGTTTTTTAACAGTTGATAACGCTTCCCTGATTTACTAGGAACTCTAAAAAAATGTTTGTTTGTTTACTTTTTGACAAGGAATCTGAATCTTTAATCTGTTTTTCATTAAAATGTAGAGAAGGGCTGTTTTGAAAAGATGACGTAATATTGCGCAATGATTTACGAAAAGGAGTATTGCTGTCAATCAGTTTGTTCTATATCTACATAAAACTAAATATTCAGCTAATAATTGTGGAAACAACCTAGTTACAAAAAATAACTAATAAAATCAAAACATAATCTATAATAATTAATCTATAATGTATAATAAATATATGTTTTTATAAATTACATAATATCTATAAAAATTATCTATATAGGCTAACGGCATGCAAAACAAATGCAAGATAAGCTCATTTTTTAAATATATTTAACATGGAAACTGAGTGATATTCCTTCAGTGCCTTTGGTAAAGTGTTCCATAATATAACTGCTCTAAACTGAATAGAATTTATTCCAAAATTTAGAGGTAATTGCTGAAGAAATAACTACTTTGCCTCCTGTATATAAATATTTTGATTCTCTTTCGTTACGTTGAAGAATGCTGTCATAAATTCTGGATTAAATTTGTTAACAGATTTGAAAACTTCAATTGCTAGGAATCTTAGGAGGTCATACTATGATCAGTGAAGTTCTTCGTATGATTTATCATATTCTCTAAATACGAGCCTTAAAGTTCGCTTATGAATAGTTTCAATTTTATGTTTAGACTTTTTAATACAGAACCCATATAATTGAACAGTAGTTAAATTGACTATTTATGAACGCAGAAGCTAATTTCTTTGCGTGGTCAATAGTTCTATATTTTCTAACGCAAATAACTTATACGAGGCCGGATGTTTTCTATGTGACTATTAAAATTAAAACTTTCATCTATAATAACGCCTAGTAGCTTTACTGTTTTTTGAGAATAAATAGTAGTTCCACCAAATTTTAACCTGAATTGCTTAGAATACTTGTTTCCTAACACCATAAATTGAAACTTTTCAGGATTTTCCTTTAAGGAATTAATTTTTAAACCAATTTAATATTATCTTTTTCTAGTGCTTTAAAAATATTTGATAGGTTAGCAGAACATTTATATAAGGTATTATCATCAGCAAAATTACATATCTCAATATTTATAATAAGTAAAACAGATCGTTAATAAAAATATTAAAAATTAGTGGTCCTAAAATTGATCCTTGTGGTACACCTAATAAAACATTAAACCATTTACTCATTTGGGATCCTATTTTAAGTAAACGTCTAAACACACAATTCCGGAAAGAGTTTATTCCGAAACGATTGCTATCCACAAAGTAAGTAAGTGTAAACAAAGTAAGTGTAACCATGGTCTTTGTTAATATTTGCTTTCTTGCGTTTTGAAGTGCTCACACTTCGTGAATTGTTTTTATCGTACGAAATTATTGCACTCTTTATACCGGGGAGGGCTCATTTCATTTCATATTGTGTGAACGCAAGGCCTTTCTGCAACAAAAATCGTTCCGAAGTGATTTCCATCAGTAAAGTGTGAACTTGGTCTAAATCACACTTTAAGTGACGTTTTTCTTAGAATATTTGTTTCCTGAAACAACAACGTTTTTGGTCCTCAGCGAGATAGAGATGACGGATAACAACTATCAGGAGGGAAGTGAGTTTAAGGACATTCTTGAGCACAAGCTCGTATTTTGACTTTAGCAGCAGCTATTATTTCGTAACCCCGGGTATATTTCATAAAGTGTTAACGCACGGCGTCTGAGTTGTAGTAGGGATCGGTTTTTACATATCGTTTATAAAACAAATGTCCACCCTTGAAAAATGGCAGGCTCGTTGACAAACGTATTGTGGCACTAAACACTAGAACAAGACGCATAAATGCGTGAACTATCTCGCTTTTCATTCATGAAATGAACCAAATTGATCTTTTGAATAGAAGCTTCAAACTATAACAAAAATTACAATTTTATAATATCAATGCATATTCTTTTATCTTACCTATAGGTAAATGTCTGAAAAATTTCCCTGAGAGGGTAGTGTCATGACATTTTGGAAGGGAAACCGATAATCCCATAATGATAAGACTTCCTTCATTACTTATTCATAAAGCTACTTATCCTAAAAGCTTTGTGGAGGAGTGTCTGTCATGATATTACTGAACGGTCTGACAGAAGATTACATTATTATGATAATGCATTGATTATTTATCCTACCAAGGATCGAATCTGTACGGTTACAGGAATGTGCATTTCTGAAAAATTCCTCTGTGGCATACAGTGGATCTAACTAATTGGAACCAGCTAAGTTTTCATAAGAAATCGTTGTTGTGGACCTTTGTGAATTATAATTAACGTCGTTTTGGACC
>JANTOQ010676119.1:0-10204 GCA_027564595.1 Bythotiara depressa
TTTATTGTGAAACTGATGTAGGGCGGCTGTGACGTCACAGAGTTGCGAAAACACTAATAACTTAAAATGCTTATATCTTTGGATTGCAAAAACCATTTTCTTTCAAAAAATGAGCATTGGTCTTAATTTTTTTCAGAGCATAATATGGGGTATAATAAAAAGAAGTTAATTTTTGACGTTAATTCCCCTTTAAGTGTGTAGTTTTCACAAGGTAACAGTCCCACTTCCCCAAATATGCTGTCAATGCCTTTCTTCAGTCCATCAGCATTGCCCCCACCAAAATTTGACATCTGTTGCAAATCAGCGATCAAATATGAAGGTTCTCCTAAAATAATTAAGATGCATACATTCATATAGCGTAAGGAGAACATGAAACTTTAAAAACATGCTTTTATTTCAAAGGAAATACTTAAATAGGAGTCATAAAGAAGTAGTTATGTACAGTACTGCTATAATGTGCCCTGACATCCGAACCGAACCGAAATCGGACCTATACCGGTCCGAATCTGAGTTACGATGCAACCAAAACTGAACCGAATCCGATTCACAATGCAAACGAAACTGAACTGAAACCGAATAAAAATTGTAGGTCATTATTACATAGTACACTGAGACAATAATAGAACCAAATTACATCATTCAACATAATTGTGTTTTACTTAGAGAGAACTGAAACTAATTTATCCCGCAATGATAGAAATTAAAAATTTACACGTGTAACAACAAAAGCGGCCATTTCCATTTAAAAGCTTGTGGAAATTTGGGAAAAGACCCCTTCCCCCATGTGAAATAAAGGTATACCAAAAGCCCATGTGAAATAGGGTTAAATGTTTCTTCTAAGAATAACTAGGTAATTTTTATCAATTAATAAAAGTATGAAAGGGAGGATGTACAGTTTTTTGTTTTATAGCCTTGGAAATCAGACGTGAGTGAGATGTTCTTTCATTAAATTTATTTTCTAAGAATAGGTTATAGCCTTAGAAATCAGACGTGGGTCGTAGTAGATTGTCGTTTAATCTACCTTTTAGACGTTTAGAAATCGAATTTTAGCGGTCATCAAGAGTACTAATTCCTTATCTCCAGTTTTCCTTGTCTGTGATCCATCTGTTAGAATGGTCATAAAAGTTGGCTTCCTTTATGAGCATGGTCAATTTCTTGGAAACTGCTTGCCTTATAGAGCACAGAAATTTCCTTGCCAATCTCTTTGGATAAGCTTGCTTCTGATAATAGCCATGATGAAAGATCAACTCACTCATGGTTCTCAGTCTTCCTGTCTTCTGATAATTTTTATAGAAAGAAATGAGAAAATGACTGCTATCTACATTCATCCTTGGCTCCAGTGCTTTTTTCTTAAAAATTATAGTCCACATTTAATTAAAAATAAAACTAGGTAGAGTTGTTGAAACAATAGAATATATCTGAGGATAATTAAATGAGTAAAGCCCTGAAATGCATTGAAACATTAATGATTTCTTTGTTGCTTTGCATTTTCTCCAGGGGGTTTATTATTAGAAATATAGGGTCAAATAAATTTGGTAAAAGTTATATTATGTAAGACGGCCTAATACAAAAAAAAATTTGGGTGGTGCCAGCCGTGCAAAAATTTTTTTCTGTTAAAGGAACTGGGTGTTTCAGGGGGTGTTCTGGCGGTAGCCCCAGAAAATTTGCAAAAATCATGCTAAAACGGCTCTAAATTCACGCTATTTCACTTGCTTCACTGTCTTCTTAGTAGATCTCTTATGTGGCAAAGAATTGTGTTCAACCGAAGTTAAGAGATGGCTCTAAAGAAATTATTAATTTAATATTATGCTTTCACCCTGATGCATTCACGCTAAGATCAAGATGGCTGCTGTTGTAAGGTGAAGAAAAAATTACGTGGCCGATCTTTTACCACGTGTTCCATCATAGAAGCTATTTTCTACCAAGTGGAAGACTTGTGCGTTGGCTAGTCAAAAGAAACATTAAAGATCCAGCCATCTGTTGTCATTGTTTGCTTTAAAAATGTCTACCATTTCTTCTAGTTAATTTTCCTTAAATTTTTCTGGACCATTCAGACATATACGCATGAAACGATCCAGATTGTTTTCACTTAAAGATGATCGGAGCAGCATACACAACAAGTTCATTACTGAAAAGCCACGTTCCACATTGGAAGTTGATGGAGGTATTAACAAACTTATTTTAAAAAGGGAAGCCATGTTCTGGTGATTGATCATACACCTGGAAGCAACCATGAACTTGTATATGTCTGTCAATATTGGCTTGTGTGACTGGATGTAATTCTGCACATTGTTTGCCTTTAATTCTCCTTTTACAACGATTTCTTTAACAGATTTCTTTAATTTTTCGTTTAGTGTATCCACCACGGCTTCGTCAAATTCGTCCATAAAAGTTTCAATCTCAACAGAAGCCTCTGTCGTATCTATTGTAGGAAGAACATGAGTAACTTCGTTATTATAGTGATCACTAATTGCCTGTCCGTAATGATTGCACAGCAAGATTAAATGGTCTTAATGAGTAGTTGATGTTTTATCTATGGCCTCAGGATTAAAAAGATCGAATGCTGAAAGAACTGGCGATGTTTCTTTCATAGCATCATCTACTTCAGCTATCAAATCTGTAACCATTGGTTTCCCAATTCTTACAGTAAAATTTGAAACTATTTCATCAATAGAATCAGTATTATTTCCATTCTTTTACCGCATTGCTCTGCTAAGTGATATTGACTGCTGAGAATACTCGAGTAGCTTGTGTGTGAGCTTAAAATACTTTAGCGTGACGTCCAGAGAAACGTGTTAAGCAGATCGTTTTTGATAGATTCTAATTTAGCTATCACACGTTTGTATCTAGTAATGACCAGACTATAATTCTGATTTCTTGTTTGAAGAAATTTACAAAAAATATTTATTGGTACCAGAACTTCAGCAAGCAAAAGCAGCATCAAAATTACATTAGGATTTAGCAGTTGATCACGGATGCCTTTTGCTTCGGGGTCTTTCTTCTCCAAAAAGATTGTGTCAAGTGCGGCAACCAGTGGCTTAAAACGATTGATGACTTGGTTGCAGTTTCTCCATGTGTCAGCCAGTGTGTAGTACATGCCTTTAAAAATCTTTAATGCTGGGAGATTTTCCATACTTTGTGCATTCTCGAAAATTGCCTGTTTTATAGAGCTGTAATTAAACATCTTCCAAACAGAAATAAGTAAGGCATCCAAGGCTTCCAACTCGCTATATTGCTTGAGCAAGTGAACAAGACAGAGTGCAAGATGATGGTTTCTACAATTTAGGTATAATGTATAAGGAGACACATGTTGAATTCGTCTCTGAAGACCTTTTTTTCTCCACTCATGGCATTTGTGCCATCTAGACCAGAAAACCGTATGTCAGTTTTTGTGATTTTCTTCTTGGCAAATGTCTCTTCCAGTTCCTTCATTAAAGCTTCAGATGATTTTGAAGTCCCTAATTTTCTAAGGCAGACAAGTTGTTGTAGAGTTGATTAACTGTATAAAAATCGAAAGTTGACTCTGCCGGCCTCATCAGTGCTCTCATCCGTCAGTAAAGAGAAGTCGCCAGCACTTAACAGGTCTTGTAAAAAATTAGCTTCCAAATAATCAGATATTATTTTAACAAATTCATCAACCATATAGTGTGAGACATAAGTAGCATTTTTTCCGACTATAGTGAAATGCTTTTCGAAATCTTCATCACCTAGATCTGTTATATGTTGAATCAGGTCTTCAAAGTTATTTTTAAGCAGCCCATTTTTTCCGACCCATGAAATAGACTTGTCTTAATAAAAATTTTAATTACTCCACGGTTCCGCTCTTTCTTTTCAATCAAGGCATTTTGACTTCCCATAGTTATTTGTGATTTAATATTGCCTTTATGTAACACAAGATTGATGTTGTGTCTGGTAGCTACAGCTTGCTGGTGTTTTTCACTGATTATATGTTTGTTGAACATTTCACCTGGGTGTTTGTCATGCATCCTGGCTTTAGTTTTCCAGTATGAGTCCCCTATTGATGATAATTGTTCACATATTTTACAGAACCAAGCTCTGTGAAATGCGCTGTAATAAGCCCATGCGTATTTTCTTCCCAGATAGATTTTGAGTCAATAGACGCTTGATATATCGATTCAGTTGTATCCTAGAAAAAGTACAGTTTAAGATTAATTTCCGAGCTAAAAGTGGTTTTCTAATTATTTGTTGTCAACACTGAAACGAACGAACTATTCACGGATATGAAATATTTCGAATAAGACTAGGTGCTAAGTCTTGTTAATCAGGGCCCTACAAAATAAAATGGAACCTTAAAAACGTACCACAAGTATTCTGTTGTCATCTGAGGAGTCGACATCTTTGGTGGGGTTGATTTGATCAGATGTGTCACCCAAGGGCTCAAGTCTCTAAAAGTCAACAAAGAGGAAGAAACAATTACTTTACGTGCATTTCCAATAATATTCATAATTTGTGAATAATTTTTTATCAACATGCGCTCTATTTATGATGAGTTAGCTAAAATTAATAAAATTACCCCCTGATGACATTGGAAAATATAGTAAAATTTTATTGCTAGATTACACAGGGTAAAATGGAACATCTAAAAAGTTATGTATTTTCAATCTAATACTTACAATTGCAAAGATAAAAACGGATGTTATTACCCCCTTGTATCACATAAAAATTATCAGTCAGAGCACCTTTAGAGAATGAGTTTGTGTCAATACAATATTCAGGGGGTAATTGTACGTTATATCAATTAAATAGATTATGTGTTTTTGTTAAATTACTTATGATTGCAAAGATAAAAATGGATACTATTACTTCCTTGTATCACATAAAAATTATCAGCCATATCAGCTTTAGGGAAAGAAATCTGTTTCAATGGCATACATTTTTAAATAATTAAATTCTATTTCCATTCGAAAGTTGTTCGTGCATACAAAAGTTAAATACAAGCATGATCTTCCGTAGCAGAGGAATGGAAAAAGAAGAATGTTATGGTGGATGGAGAGCGTTAGTTCTTAATAATAAAAAGTTTCTGATAAATAGAAACACAGCAGAGAACACGGGTATTTTCTGCAAGTATAAAAGACACACGTTTCTTATTGTTACATGAGCTGAATGATTAGATAAAGAAAATATTCAGATTGCGATTCTTGAGTCAAGAAGGTATTTGTAATTTGAAAAAATCTCTTAATTAAAACCATTTTACTTGTGATTTCTCAGCAATAAAATCCATGTTATCATCTGCTACATGTTCAAATTCGGGTTCGTCTACACATGTACCATCGTGTTCCTGAAAACAAAAATAAATTTTTAAAAATTTGCTAGACAAACTGTCTCAAATATCCTCACACTGCACGTGCCGATACGTTGAAGAATAACTTATTATTATTCAAATATGAAAACCGTTCAAAATAAAATGCCCAAAATGTGTGAGATGCATTCAAACATAATGTGTTGTATGTAAACGAAGAAATCTTTGGAGCGGTTCTCACAATGAGAGCACAGTAAAGTTGTAATGTAAAACAATAATGCCGGAACTCGTAGAAGGATGACTTTGACCAAGGGATGCATTTTGTCGTTCAGTAGTTTTGTATGTTTTTGCATTTTTATTATGACTCACGCCCGTTGTTCGCTTTGGACCCATGTTTATCATAATCCGATGCCAGCAAAATCATCAACTGATGTCGCGTGAAAGTGGTGGGAAATACAATACTTTATGCTGAGGGGGGTTAGAAACTAGAAAACGATAACTCAATCAATCAATAATTTTATTTTTGCTAACTTAAATTTATCTTTTTTAAACTATGCTTCGCTTTAACATGCAAAGACAGTGATGAATGCAGTTTTTTGAAAGTTGAAGGAAACGATGACTAGTTTAAGATGAATTTGCCCAGGAAAACTGTTAATTAGTAGATTAGTACCTGATCGCAAGCTTGGTCAAATTTTGTATAAACCTCATTCGATTTTACCTTATTGTGCAAACAAGCCCTTATCCGATGTGATAATTTAGTGATATTAAAAATCAAGTCTGTATGCGTTGGAACATTTTTGGGTGCAATTTTCTCGCACCCAAAAGTGCTAAGCGCCGTCAAATTTGGGCTGTATTAGGCCCTGTAAGAAGTTTTATTTATCCAGGAGGTACTTCGAGAATGAAAGGGTTAAATAGTAAGCAGAAACATTTTTAAGTGCACTAGGTTTCATGTTTAACGTTTTTGGCAGTTATGTTTACCATTATTGGCAGTTTCTTGAAACCTTTTAAAAGTCATAAAAATTGTAATTTAAAAATCATAATCATAATTGAAAACTATAGCCTTCCTTGACTGTGGCTAATTTTAATGAGGCATCGCGCATGTTGGATTAACGTTTTGCTGGTAGCACGGGGGAAGCAGTACTACTGGCTGTGAAAAATTTTCATAGCTTCTTAAGATGAGCCAGATATATGTGAAGTATATTTTTTACAGGTCAACTATCTATGTCTACAGGGTTTTTTTCAGAGGTTTTCAACCTCCGTTAAACAGAGGTAGAAACTCTATCTTCTATTGAGTTTTTAAATTGAATCTTCAACAGAAAAAAAATAAACATGCCCAAAATGAGAAAATCTGTAATTAAAAACAGTGTCCCTTTGATTGAATTGATCATCACAGCCCACAGACCCTTGCTGCTTTAGTTAACTCAGGCCATCCTTAAATAATTGTGTGTTTCGCATAACCCGAACGACCCTGTGAAATTTAAGCCGACTGGAGAAATATTAGGTCGTTAAATCTATGCAAATTATTTTTTTACTCAAACTTACGTGAGTCCCGAGTGGCAAAAGTTATTTTCCCGACCTGAATAATAAATATTGGCCATTGTAGACAGGTGACCCAAACAACCAAAGAACAGTACTGGCCACATATAGCTATAAACTGTATGTTAAAAAATATGTTTTTGCAGCCTCGTGAATACTTTTGTACAGCCATTATTCAGAGTTTTCAGCCTCCGAAAGTACCCACGGATCTTTTTACACGGCCGATATTCTGATTTTCTGGTCCTAGAAAACGTTTGTGAATGCTTTTGCATGACTGATATTTCAATTTTCCAGCCTTAGAAAACATAATGATAGCTTTTTCACAGCCTATTTTCTAATTCTCTGGCCTTAGAAAATGATCGTGGATGCGTTTTCTTGGCCGATATTCCGATTTTCTGGTCTTACAAAATGATCGTGAATATGTTTTCACAGCCGATATTTTGATTTTCCAGCTTTAGAAAATAATGATCATGAATGCTTTTCATGGCCGGTATTCCAATTTCTGGTCTTACAAAACGATCGTGAATGCTTTCTCACAGCCGATATTTAGATTCTTCTTTATAAAATGAAACAGAAATGTTTACTTTTAATTTACACAAGTTGTATGTTTGGTTTAAACAAAATAATCCTGATATAAATGTGGGGTTCTCAAGATTCAGCAGTCTACAACCAAAATGGTGTGTTGGTACAGGTGCTAGTGGAACTGATTCAGTCTGTATTTCCACACATCAAAATGCAATATATTAACTATGTCCAACAATGTCCAACAAAAAGGGAAGTACCATTCAAAGATCTCATGGGTAAACTAGTTTGTAATACATCAAATAGGGAATATAATGGTTCATAAATGCAAAAACTGCCCTGGTACCAAAGCATTGAAATCTTTTTTAGATGAAGAGTTAGAAGGAATAGCTAACGATGAAGAAATTTATTTGAATCAGTGGTAAAACACATTGTTCTACACAAATCACACAAACTACATTTGTAAAAATGATAAAGAGCTTGTCATTTTATACATGAACAAGTTAACCACCCACTCCTACATTGCTATATATCAAGGGAGATATCTACAGGACTTAAAAGCAAAGCTGACGATGTTATCGTATTAGTAGACTATAAATTTGTAGTGCATGATGAGATCCTGGATATCACTGGAACACTGGAAGTTGGGAGAAGGAGAATTAAAATAAGAATCATTGTGTTTTCTTTCAAATGACATGGAACTTGATACTGGGTTTGTTTATGAGGTGCAAAGGAATGTATGAGCATTTATTAACCACATGTAAAGAAAGTATAATTACTTTTCTGATGGCTGTAGTGGACAGTAAAAAACTTTAAATACTTTTTGAACCTGTGCCATCAAAAAGAGGATTTCAGTTTAAAAGCAGAATGGGTCATTTTTGCAACCAGCCATGATAAATCTCCTTGTGGTGGCATAGGCGGTACAGTAAAGTGTTTAACAGCCAAAGCAAGCCTTCAAAGAACAGTAGATGATCAAATTTTAACTGTTGATACCATGTTTGATTTTGGGTAGCTAAAATTAATAGAGTAAAATTTGTTAAAATTGAAAAAACAAAGTGCAAGTGCAAGTGCATTTCTTAAAACCAGATTTGAACGAGGAAGGACTTACCAGGAACCATAGTTACCATTATTACTATCCATTGTCTTCTATAGAAATAGCATATAAAAGAACATTGAAGGTTCATTTAAAATTATTATAGATGAAAAAGAACAGGATTCAAATGACAATGCTGTAAATTTAAAAATAATGGACTTCGTGGTGTGCTAGTATGATTCATTTTGGTGGATTGAAATGACTGAAGAAATTGATGAAGGAAATAAAGACATTCTAGTGAAGGTTATGCACCCTCATGGCCCTTCTAGAAAATTATTCTGGCCTGCAAGAGAGGATTCCTGCCAGCTTCCCTTTGATAAAATATTTGCTACTATCAGTGTACCAATAACTAGGTTTGGACGAATGTATTAAAATAAGTGAGGCTGATCATACTAACATCACTAATACCTTTTTGATATTTATACTTTACATTCTATAATATACTAATATTATTATTGTAATTAATTGTCAACACATTTTAAACCAACCTCCAGTATCAAATTGTGTCCTTTGTGACAATCCTATATTCGAAAATAAGTTTTCCAATTTAAATAAATAAACAATTTGAACTTACAATATAAGCTGAAGTAACAACGTCCACAGCTAGATATATACTCACAATATACATTAGACATAGATAGTTCACCTGTAAAAAAATCTACTTCACATATATCCGGCCACATGGAAAAATTTGGGACTGTAGTAGGTATTGTGTAAATAGAAATTTGATATTTCAGAAGTCAATTTCTGTATTTTCTTCTCTTGGTCATTTCTGAATTCCTTGCCATCAAAACCATACAGGTACCAATTTGGAGCTTCTTAGCATGAATAGAATTGATGTTATAAGCAACTTTCAATTCAAAATGGCTGAAATAAGGGTCGCTATTTGCACAGTTTTCCCAGAATGCCCAAAGCTTTAGAAAGTGATATCTTGAGAACCGTTTAGAATTAAGACTGGTGTAAAAATCAGCAATTAATTCTGTGACATAAGAGTTCAAGCCCATGATTTGACATGGAATTATCCTAATGTCTTTGTAATGATGGTCTAATTCATTGTTTAGATTGACTAAGTAATTTTCTCTTTTAGACCTGCTAAACAAAATATATACCCAATAATATCAAGGATATTTTTAATAATAATAACCAGTATTGAAACTTGTAAATGTCCTCTCGCACATATACACTCCATCGTAGATGTTTGACAACCAGATAGTAGCAAACAACCACATGAAGATATTAATTCACGATAGAGGAGGGAAAGGGACAGTCTAAGAATAACGTTTTATTGTTGGTTTGACTTGTTGCAGTAAGTTAAAAACCAAATGACCAATACTCACAAAATTTATGCAAATGACAGGGGAATCGGTTGCTGTGATTTCACAATAAACTTTACATTCTCAATTCGTGCTCCTCTTGATAATGTACAAAGTCTCATAACGTTTTTGTGAGTGGTTGAAAGGTTGTTCAAAACGAATATTTTGTCAGCAGTTTTTTCCCTCACATGACATTGTAGCTCAAATTAGTGCCATTCTCCCTTATTATTTATACTTAGAACTGTTGCTAAGAACAGAAAATGCTACAAATATGCCACTTTAAGACCGCGGTTAGTTAAAAGTTCAGTCATTGTTCAACGCGCGCGTTGCAAATTATTTCCAAGATAATTACGCATTGAAACTAATTATTGCCACAAATTATTATATATTTTTAAATTTCCCGATAAACTATTATGTTTATTTATGAGCATATTTATTTTCGTTCTCAGCATGAATTAAAAAGACCACTAACACTTAACC
>JANTOQ010676230.1:0-10204 GCA_027564595.1 Bythotiara depressa
AATAATAATAACAACAGTATCATAATCCTGTTTTCACAGCTTACATGTGATATTATATAAACAGTCGCGTGAATGTCATTTGTGTATACAAGGAAGTTAAAAAAAGAGATTTCCTTGGTGTACAAAACGAACTTACTCTCACGAACGATTAAAAATATTTCAACCAATCTAATTAGTTTAGATTCGGTCATTGTGACATTTATTTTTGCCTCCAACTATGTGGGTTCTAATTATCCAATACTCTATTTTTATAATCATAACAAATTTATACAGTTTGACGAAAAGCCTATGAATACTAAGCAATTTCTTAAACATGTGTTTTAGAGGATCCACGGAGAAATGTAACCAATGACTGTTATTTCATCACACAAACATAGGGAAAATGCAACCACGTAAAATAGTCACCACTTCCATAAATTCTCCCGCATGCGATTTCCGATTCATCACCCAAGTGTACAAAGGTGGAATATAAACATGCGCGTCACACCATGACGATATTCATGTATTTGTGTGCGTTTACAAGAATCCGATTCTATTTCCTTCCATGAAACATCTGCCAAAAACCTCCTTCCTTCAGCGAGTTTTACTTTCCGGTTTTCCCGGAAACGTCATTAAACGCGCACGTTAAGAAAGCCAATATATTTGCGGTCGCTTTCTTAGGATGTGTTTATATTAGCCTCGATATGAACTCAAACCGGTTTGAGATTTAATATCGGCCTGCGGCGAATTGTTTCGTTTAGTTTTCATGATGCATGTATATCGCTTTTTACGTTTGTTTCCCATTGGAGTGCATTTCAATATTGGGTGTATTTTGCGTTTTGACGACATGAAATCCCGAACTGCTGCTATAAAATTATTTCTCAGATGTAATATTATTGTTAACATGCCCTAACATGCCCCTGTATTAAATTCTCATTTTTAATATCAAAAAACGCGTTTCAGTTCATATTGGTCTCGTGTAAATGAAGCTTAATTCGTGAAGAAAATAACATAGAGTCACTTTTTATTTGCTCATTATGTTACGTCATTTGCAAATATTTATTTTTCTTTCTGTGTCTGCTGAAGCATATTTTAATAAAATCTGTTTGAACAGGCAATGTGCACAATGATCCTTTAAAATGAGAGAATCACGTGCTAATATCTGCCAATTGTAAGTGAACGGTATTTTGAATAAACCAATCAAAAATAACACCTTTTCGAAATGATTCATCAATTTTAATATAACCTTAAACTTTTATTAATAGAATAATATATTTATTTGTTGCTACAGAATCATGATTTTGCACGGTCTGTCGTGGATTAGCACTTATGTGTTTCAACAGAAGTTTTGATAACGAAGAAAGTTATACAAGTGAAATCAAGCCATACAACGAACACTTCGAGATTCTCTTAGATAACACGGATAGTAACTCCGATTAACGAAACCTGGATAAACAAGAGAAAAACATATCGACTTATACAAGATAAGATATAGTTTATGTTGTGTACTTCTTTTAGTGTTGTTGTTGTTAAAATCGAAGAAACTGAGCTAGGAAGAGGAACGCGTAACTCACAAAGAAACAAGCACGAACAAAAATCAGATTTTGTCATGGAGGTATTGAAAAAGTTAAAGCTAAAGAAAAAGAGGTGAGCTTATAGCAACCACTTTAAACCTAAAAGATTCAGCAGACCGAATTTTCCCACGCTTTTTCGGTGTTTTTTAGCAATAATCTTAAACGTATTTGTGTCGGCAGAAATATAAAAAGTCAATTACCGAGAAGGAGAGCGACATAACAAAAATATAATACAATACATGCTAACCACAAACAACCGCTCTCACACTATTTACTTGGTGAATCCCAATATTCTCAAGTTATTTTAGTCTGTAAAAACCGCAAGTTCACCACTAATAATGCATTTTCTCGTTTTACTGTAAACAATAATACAACCCGATCTTAATATATCAGATTTTTTTGGGTTTTAGGTCCCAGTCGTGTTTATCCCTTTCGCTTGTATATGACAAAGAAGAACGGGAAAAAAAACCTCCGTTCTTCACTGACCTGTGCACAAATAAATGGCCAGAATCTGAGACAAGCGTGCTGAAAAACGAGTACACTCTTTTTTTTATATAAGAAACTGGTTTATAAGAAACCGGGGCTCAATTGTCAAAATTTTATGAAACTTTCAGGACTGGAATGAGTTAATTTGTTAAGAAACTTTCAGGGCTAACCCCTTCAGGTAGTTTCTTATATAAAAAAAATGAGTGTATTATTAAAGTCGTAAAATGTCATATTTTGTTTTTAAACCTTACACGATACAAATGTCTTCATGTTTATTGTGACGTTTATTGTGACGCAAACTCTGACACGCACTCATAGTTACACAACCAATGACAAGCATATCACAGCTGTGGACGATATAACAACTTCTCCATACCCTCATACATGTAGTGCTGTGCCTGTTACAATTTACAATAAGTCTTCTTTGATTCATGTTAATAATCTTTTTTATTTCATTCACAGTGTGAACAGAGCATAAGTAAAAATCATTCGAATTCTTTACTAGCTCGTTCTCTTATGAATGAAAAATGTCTGACCAAAAATTTCGTTTGAAATGTTTAAAATCCTTTGCCTTTGTGTTAGATAGGAACACCCACATGTAAAGGATATTTCATACATCCGGTTTCCCCAATTGCTTTTCTTCGACAGGATTACATTTGAACTGATTGCTGGCTTATTTTATCCTTCCGCCTCGTGCAAGTGCTCTTCCTCAACTCAAAGCAAGAAACTAAATTCCCAGTAGTCACGTGGAAAATTTAAACACTTTTTAAAATTATTATTTCTCTTAATTAACCGACTGCTTCGTGGTATAAAACAATTACATTAATTGAACTTCTCAATCTCCCAGTGGAAAGCGTATTGGATCTCCTATTGAATTGACTCACTTAGCCGAATATACACTGCAAATACCGATAAACTACTGAATGCCGGACGAAGTTCGATTAGGCCGGTTGTAATTATTAAGTGTCGGGAAATTAATTGGATACGTATATTGTTCCTTTAGCCATGTTTGACAATATATATACAATCAACGTCTAGACGGACATCTTCGGTGCGGAAAAGTATCCGTCTTGTACAGGTGTCCGTCTTGAGCAGGTTTCGCTAAAATAAGACACTTTTGTCCGAAATGAACGTCTCGAAATTAATCCTTTAATACCTGGTCACACCTCCTTAACTTCTTATTAGAAACCTTCATATTTTTACGAAAACCCAGGGCGTATTTTCAGCTTATACCAACTTCATTATCTCTTTTATTTCCAATAATTAACCCCCGGAAAGAAACAAAAAAAGCAAAGAAGCTTGTTGCATGTTCTTTAAGTGGTTGGACCTCCGAACTGCGAAATCCCCCTCAAAAGAGAAATCGATAAAATGGTCGAAGAAAAAGTTGTAACAGATCGTCCAGATGGTGCAAAGGTGTTTCAATAGACTGAATGAAATTAATACGTAAAAAGTGCCGTTTTCTTTTCTGTTTATCTAGCTTATGGTGAAAATATCATTTTGATCGGAAAAATACTGTCGTCTGATTTACACACACACTGTCCGTTTTAAAGTGTCCGTCTAGGGCAGGTTTTCTTTTAAGTTTGATTGTGATTCTGCCGGTTCCGAAAAAAATGTCCAAACTATGCAGGTGTCCGTGTTAGACCATGCCCGTCTTATGGAGATTTGTTTACATCCTTATAAATGTTTTATTAAACCGTGCCGCATAATCAGAAGATAATATTGCACACACATTAGCACATGTTAATATACATGGTATTTGTAGGTGTACTGCTTATATACAAGAGGATCATATCTGTGATTATTTCTTAAAAATCAAATCGGTCTTATTTCACAACATCACGTCCAAATGTTCTCTCTTTTCTATATGACGTAGACTTCGGGCAACTCCTTGCTTTAAAACACAAACGAAGTAATAAAATAATTGCCCAGATGTTGAGTTGGAAGGGATGAATCATCCTTCCCTTTGTTCGATGTTCCGTTCCGCTCTTCGTACTTGAGGTTCGTAGGATAGATAAGTCGGTAGATTGTTGTGTTTCTAGAAAACAGTTACTTGGATGGAGAGGAAACCGTGAACCAAAAGAATAACAATGTTTTTGAAATGTATACTGTGTTGATAGCGAAAACATTGTGACATTTGCTATTATCGTAATCATAAGAACTTCATTTCACAGTTCATTAAAATAGAGGCTGGCATTTGTTGGTGATGACGCTAAGTTGACTATTTGCAGTATTTATTCGAATCTTTTCAGTAAGGATAAAAACATTCCTTTTTATTATTACCGTTAAATTAAAATCGAGGTTATTATCGAGTGCAATCAATTGGAACGAGTTTATTATAAAGTTAAACGATTTGACGTCTTTATTAATCAAGTTGTTTTTGAAGAGGTTGGCTCAATAACGTTCGTGTTCTTAAAAAAATTGTTGTCAGAATTAAGTAAAAAATGTCAAGAAATCGGCCAAAGACATGCTTTTTTGGGTAAGTAATGAAAAATATTTATCTTTGAATTTAAAGAGATATTAATATTAATGAAAAGACATTTATATAGTCAGCCATTATTGTTGTTGCGGTATGTTGTTAGATTCTGCCTCGATCGCTTCTACGCGCTCGCAAAATCAAAACATGTTTTATGTTGTGAGGATATTATTATTATTATTATTATTATTAACGAATATTTTAACAGGATAACATAAAAGCACTTCAACAATATATACATATATATACATACATACCGCTGTTATCAATGTGTGTCCTGTGTGAAATATATTAGTAAGTTCTTTTTACAGCATTATTAGGGATGCGTTTATTTGAGAGAGGTGTCTATTTTGGATGATATTAAATTTTAGAGCATTTTAAGGGGCCGTCTATTAGAGAGGGACATTTATTATAAGGTCTGGGCGGTGAGTAAATAAAACCTTAGTGTAGCTGTTACATGAAGCTGTCATAAATATTTTCGGATCTTGTTGGATGATTGGCCATGTAAATATTTACATATATGTCTATATAGTTTGTCCATAAATTCGTCTGAAGATAAGTTTCAATAGGTGGAAAAAATGCTAAATGAAAGCACATAACTCTATAGATCAATCAATCAATCAATCAATCAATTTTGTGCAAATTTAATCACGGAAATCTCAAAACCTAGTGTTAAAAACTTCTTTCTTCTCAACAACAAATAAACAAATAAGTAAATTAAAACTAATTAAAACTAGTAAAATAGATTCAGTGAAATTCTCCCACTTTTTAATTTTATACATATATGAATGTGTGTTAATAGAATCACTTTTAATCTTCTTTCAGATTGACTTTTTTAAACCAATTACAAACGTTGTATTAAGTACTTGCTCTGAATAAATTTTCACATTCTCTCTAATCCTATTTTCTGCAACGAACAACAACGCACCCTGTGAAATTACTTTGCTCCGAGAAACGTCATCTTCCTGATTGACCAAGGCAGACTCGATGGCTTGAAAAACTGATCCAATCAAAACGTGTTAAAGAATATATTTTTGTCTTCCAAATAATCGATTGTTTTATTTCATAAATTATTTATATGCTCTTTTGGTAAATAAAAAAAAATCATTTTCAGCGTTCGAAATAATTGTACCTTGCTGTTTAGAGATTTTAATTAAAACAGCTGATGTGACGTAATTGTATTTTTTTTCCTGTCGCCGTCGTCAGAAAGATTTCGTGAAATAATAATGCCGAGCGTATGCTTCTACATTGACATCAAACGTTATTTTATAACTAAAATTACGTCGTAATAAAGATGATGTACGTCTTAGCCTTTTGTTATGACAAATGATTATATCATAGCACTAATGGAAATTTAATTTGCTCTCATTACGGCCTAAACGTTGTTGTTAAAAAATAATTTTGATGACCCTGGGTTAGGTGTGATTTTAAATAGAACAAAGTTTATGGGCTGTCAAAACAAACCATGAAAGAAATTAATGGCTTTTTATTTGTTCAGAAAACATAAAAACTCATTTCTATTTTGAAATGTTTCATAACGTTATTCGACGACAATACGTCAGGTTGGTGAGAATATAAAACTAACGGACGTTTAGTAATAAGCTTACATATATGGGATTAAGGGACTCGAGGAAGCATATTACTTAGTCAATATATATTCGAAAAAGGAAACTTATTAACTATTCACGAGACAACTCAAGAAAAGCACGCTGTCGCAATAAAATCTGATAAAAGTAAAACATCGTACAATATTTTGTTATCAAAGTGTTGAAAAAACAAACTGATAATGAAAGCCGCTGTTAGTAACCTTTTTTCTTTAAATCGTAGAAGATCCACACCAGCAACAATGTACGATCTCATTGATCAATGCCACGAATGGAACAACTCCACTATGTCCAACTTAGCTCACCCTATTGATAACTATACAGATGGTTTTTGGAAAGTGTTCATGTTAAATGAAAAGAAGGGAGGCTGTTGTAAGAGACATTCTTCCATTGAAAGGACAACAGGAAATGACCCAGATTCGTGTCAGTGCATGACACACACAAAAACAGCTCGCAGAAGAAGATTTAAGAGCCAATCAGGATATTACTTAGCTATAATGCCAAACGGACAAATCATGGGCGTGAGGGATCAAAACAGTCCTCACAGTAAGTTGAAATACATTTACTTAATTATTTTGTTGTTTATATTTGTGTAGATACGCGATTCTAGTTTCGTTATGAAACGATTGCTTATTGTCTCAAATGTTTTCGCTGAATTTCCCGGGACTTTGTTTTTCTCATTTAAATTTTCCTGTGGTAGGAAAAGAGTGGTAAAATAGGGTCGTTTTATTGTTTTGGTATTCTTTGCCAACACAGCCAACGTAAATCACATGAACTATTTATTATAGGGAAATGTTTGATTAACATAGGCGACTTTCATCATCTTTTTTACGTTTTGTCCGAGCTTTCGTAATCTATGTACGTTCTGTCAGAGAACGTGCTAACCTTGGGTCACACAGTCAGTCACAAGTAGCATTCTTTATTGTTTTCATAACCGGCCACGTTGGTTTGAACTCTAGTGGAGTAGAAAGATAAAATTGAAGTAATAAATTGATAAATTAGACAAATTGGTGGAAAAAAGGATATGATCACAATTAATGGTTTTGTTTGTCCCAGAAGATATAATGAAGAGCTTCAGTTTGTGATTAGCGGACGGAAACGAGTTAAAAGGACGACGGAAATGAGTACTAACTTCTATCCAGTGAAGCGAAATTGTTTTAAGTTAATGTCAACAATGAGCGGAAGAACTGTTGTGATAAGCTTCATTTGAGACATGCCTGTCGCATCAAATTGCGATTTAATCTGACAAGTCTGAATGCTTGTTGTGACCCGTTGAAGTTTTATTGAGTGTGTTGTTTATTTTTCGTAGTTAACCGCTCCATTATTCATTTTCTTATTTTAGTTGACATCGATGTCATCCCTGTTGGGGCAAATTTGGTCAAAATATGGGGAGTGGAAGCAGAACTTTTTCTCATGATAGATGACGCTGGTCAAATGCGTGGCACGGTAAGTTTTATGCCTATAGTACTAACTCCATCGCAGAGGCCAGAGAAAAAAATACCGGTTGGCGAGATAACATTTTCACAATATCCAACGAAAATTATCAAACTTCAAATTCTTATTCTAAGCGCATGTACTGTCCAGCGGAGTATAAAAAACCATACGTGACAGATGTTTTCGAGTTTCAATAATGGAGCCTTCTTAGAGTTACTTTAAAATTCTATTGAAAAGAAAATTTAATTAAAACACTTTTTTTCCAACTTACCAGGAGGCCATATTAGAGAGGAAAGACAAAATCTTTTTTAATATTCTCGCAATATTTATTATATAGCGCCTTTGAATATCTCAGAAATCTTCGGATAAGCAGATGTTTTGGTATACAAAAATCAAACTTTCATCCTGCTTAACAGAGTATATGCGCTTACTTGGTGTGAATTTTAAAATATTAAATATCAGGGATGGGTTTGGTGTTAATCAAGTTATAAAATGTAAGAAAAAAAGTAATTAATGTTAAAACTATTGTTTTTAGGATGTGGACAGCGCAGAATGTATATTCGAAGAGACTTTAACAGAGAATTTTTTCAATGTATACTATTCAGCTATGTACCTGCATAAAAGATGGTGTGTTGGTCTACGAAATAAACAGCAATCCAGAAGTTTCTATAGAAAACCAAAACCAGCTAAAGACACTTCGTTTGTAATTGAAATTGTACGGCGTCGTTCGTCAACGTCGTCTGTTTGCGATAGTGACGATAGCAGTAGAGTTAGTTCTTTATAGCGAGGTGAATTATAATATATTTCTAATGCTTGTCATTCCACCAGGATAAGTCCATTTTAACGTGTCATTCAAATCGTTTTATTACGATTCATAGAAGGATATTTAATTGAACAGAAATTAAAAAAGGATCTAATTTTAAAGATATCATCTATTTTCTTGAATAAAAGACCTACTGTGTTCACTTAATTATGATGAGAGAGTAACCTTGATTAAAATTATGGCGATTGGGGGAATATCAAGCATCTTCAAATAATCTGATGTAAATTTCTTGTAAAAAGACGTAAAATATTAAGTTATGTATAAATATTGTTTTACTATAAAAAGGAAAAATAATTGTTAGCAAAGATTCTCACTGATTTATCATCCTTCACCGGTAAACGCCCCATTTATGTATAGCGTTAGTTATATCGGAGCACCCACACATGTCCTGTTTCCATACCCCGCGATTAGGACTTTGTCAGTCCGCCCAGTGTGAGCATGAGGTCAACTGCCTTGACAAGGAAGTATATGGAGGCGTTTCTACTGTCATGATGCGTATTTTTGGTTGCGTCATGTTGCGTACATATTTGCATTGTAAAGATTAAAATAAAAATTCTACGCAAATATCGCGCACAAGTAGTTTTCTCAAAAAGTCAATCACAAAATTTAGGCACAATTTCTACTTTCTATAATTTCTATTTCAAACAATAGAAATTGACAACGTAACTTAGAGCGGGCGATTTTAACGGGAACCCTTCTTAGACCAGTCAAAGCCAAAGGCGAAGTGAAATTAAACCGAAGTGAACTTTTTTCTTCCACCCGAAGTGAATTTTGTAAACAAGAATTAATTCATTAAAATTTAGCTACAGCTACAGTTCACTTCTCCCGAAGTCAACTTTCACGGTCAGAGTCTTAATAATTCACTTCGGGGTTGATGTTTACATGAAAATTTCAACCAGGTCTGAGATTTCACTTCGGTCCATTTGACCGAAGTGAAATAACAGATGAAGTGAATTTCACTTCACCTAAGGCATGTAAATACTATGAAGAGACAAATTGTAAACCGAATTGAGTAATATGACATCTCACGCTGATTTGAGTTCACTTTGGGTCTGATATAAACGTGGGCTTAATGTTGCTTTAAAAACTGATCGCCATTAAATACGGTTGTTTATAATTTTCAAATCCTTCTGACTATAATATATATTTTTTCAGGCAAGATTAATTAATACCTAATTAATTATAGATTTAAATAAAAAGGACAACAACACAAACGTCTTGGAGACTCATTAATTAAAAATAATTATTCGGGTTTGTCGGCGCTAGGTTTATTATAAGTCTTAAAAACAATAAAGTTAAGTATCAATTAAACTTCTGTTTGGAGATGTGAGTCACGGATGAATCATTACATTCGTTGAGTAGTTTATATCTTTAAATCGACATTTGATAGCTCGCAGAAAATGACGCGAATACTTTTAAAACAGTTGACAGTCGAATTATTTATAAGATTCACCAAAATGACAGATAGTGTATGATTCATAATAATTTTATTATTTGCAAGAAAAACTTAATTACTTAACAAGATGCTTCATCAAAACCACAAGACTGTACACATTGTTTATTCGGATTTCAACTGACTGTAAATTTGCCACGACAAATTATTATGAGTGGTAAAAGCTGATCAGACACCCTGGCTCTTTATGAAATCATAAAGGTTCCATTTGGAAGTTTAATATAACAGGAGATACGTTTTCGAGGTTTTCCATTTCCAAGGATATCGTGAAGTGTAAGGTTTACACTTACACTGAAGTTAAGGTTTACGAGCGTTTATAATCCTTTTGTTCTTGAATTCATTCTCAATTAAAACTCCTCCACTCACAGACTCGTTATT
>JANTOQ010676341.1:0-10203 GCA_027564595.1 Bythotiara depressa
AAGTTTTTCATTTTCTCTTATTACCAATGGAAAAAGTGCTCTTGAGAAGAAGAAACAACAAATAACTAGCTCCCGCCGCTCATCAATCATTTTTTCCCCATTCTTTCTGATAAACAAACAAACAAACATAATAGATAGATGTAGGCCTATAACCAAACTAAATTAAAAAATAAACAAAATTTCCATCCTCCTGTTCTACATATTGCACATGAAAAGACATTGGGGTGTTTAACTTAGCTTTGTTTATAGTGTATACAGTGAAAATATGGCTAGCTAATTTCATGATTGTTTTTAGTTAGCTGCCTGCTAGGTACTAGCTATGCTTATAGATGACTTGCTGACGATGTCATAGATGCCTTTCAAATTTAAAAAATGAAAATAGACAAAAACTGTGTCAAGATTTGAACAGACCTCGAAAAATTAGATAAAGACATATTAGGTAATGTTTTAGCTTGTTCATTCATTTCCAAGTTATTTAAATCCAAATATCAGTGTTTTCCTCTTTGTTGCTTATATAATTATAGTTTCTTGCCTGCGACAGGCAAAATACACTGTTCCTGGTCAAAACACTGTAAAATCCTGAGAATTTAAACTGCAATAACTGAAGAAACACTCTTCTACAAGAAAAGTCATAGAAGTAGTATCTTGGTAACTTTTGAAGCTAAATTCAAAAATAAGATTGAAATTTGTTTTTGAAAGAAAATTTCCTTTGTTTACATTTTTTGTAAACATTACAAGTCATCTAGCTATACTGTATATAATTTGTACATTTTTCTGGCTCTACTATAGCTAGCTAGCTATAGCTAGTTTAGCCAAGTTAGCTGGGTGTAGTAGCAAGCTATCTATTTTTATTCTTACAGCATAGCTACACGTCGTGATAATTAACTAGCTAATTTCTTCCAGCCTAGCTAGCTACCTACTTGTTTTCTACTAAAAACGTTTAGCTAGCTACTAGTTAGCTAAAGTTTCTATCTTTGGTTCTTTTATTTTACCAATCCTGCCGGAATTAAAATTTAGAATTAGATATTCCATTCATTTCAAGTGTAAAAGGGCTTTTGATAACCATTGTTAGTCCTTGAAAACGTTGGTTTAGGATCGGCATAATTTTGACAAATATGGCTTCCTCCAGCTCCACTTTTACCGAGTATTTATGCTGAAAGCTAACTTCATAAATCAGGATATCCTTAATTCCTGGCGTTGAAAACATTATTAAAAATTAGTTTAAACTTTCCTTTACATACCTTGTTACAGGAAACAGTTTTCTTCGTCAGTAACTATAATTTTTTCTATTGCCTTGATTGTTATGAATTTCTACGACACATCAAACTTTCAACTTTTTCATATCTTCTCCACGCTGTTATTGAAAACCTCGTGAAAGAACGATGTACCCTTATTCAATCTTCTAATCTCGATTGGGATTGTGGGTCAATATGTTTTTCTAATGAATTTATAGCAGATTTATAAAATCCAAATTGTCGTCAAAATCTACAAACTCGTTGTCGGTACATGAAAATCCAGTGAACTGCGTTACACGGGTCCAACACCACTGAAATACGAAACAATGGAAAATTGAATAGAACGCATAGCGCGTTGATTAGAGTTGTAACTCCTTCATTTTTAAACCTCCTTGGTGTTTCTAAGGATTTTTTGTTTATCCCATCAACCTGTCGCAAGGCAAAGTTAGCATTTTATATTTTTGTTTATGTTCATATTTATGAAAATGATCAGTACTATCGGTACGGGCCTGTACCAACGCCCTGTTGGTCACGTGAGAACGTTGATTCGGCCAATCAGCACTGCGTATTTTCAGTACTGCCCTCTAGCAAAATGGCTTTCAGGTAATAAAGTCCCAAGCAAATCCGCACCCATTTTGGTAATAATTATTTGTTAGCAATCAGAAACAAATTATTAACAGACATCCATCTATATTTCATGGGAATAATTTTATCTTCTAGTCTAGGGAAGAGAACAGAACACATGGAACTCCCCTTGCAGATGCATCCCGTGATCAGCTTTGGTAACAGTGCACAAACGAAAATGTACAGAAAACCTAATGTCTTCTGCTTACTCTAAGAAATTTTTATGTGTAGTTGTTTGTAGGAACCAAATTGTACTGAACATAAGTTTAAATTTATGGCTTATACATGACTTAGAATCTTGTAATTACCGACGTCAAATAAAGTATTACTAACAATAACATCTCTATAATAAACGTAAGACCATATATCATCATCTGCCAACACAGTGCTTAAAAGAATAAAAGAATACAGAGTTAGTCAAAGTAAAATACAAAAATATTAAAGCAATCGTTCTCTACAAAAACAAGTGAGCTTTAAAATAACCGCATTGCAGAAACATAAATGAATTCAAAATAATTTTTGTTTAATATTGCATCCAGAGGAAAAAATGCAATTTGTTCCATCGTCTTTCCGCCATTTTATTTTGCTTCCCGCTGGACTGTTTTTCCAGAAACGGCTATTTTCCTATACGACCCTAATGGTGCTAGATACGATTTGGCTGATTAATGACGTCATTAAATCCATAGAAAGCATCTCATAGGATCAGAAAAAGTAAAGAAAGTTTTTGCTTCCCCAGAGTCGGTCGTGAACTTTTAGTATGTGAAATTTATAACTGTGTGGTAAAAGGGTATTTCGTACCGATAAGATACTGTTCTATTTGTACGCATTGAATAATTTAGTTCATCCACTTTCGCTCGCATCTTCTATGGAACTGATGACGTCCATCTCGCTTATACGTCCATTGTTCCAACCAGTGTGAACAGTTCTCTTTTTGAAGGAGAAAAACAGACGGATTTCTTACTTCTTTATCAGTTTCAAAATCGGAATTGAAATTATTGCATTTATTTTATTTTATGGATGATATATTTAAAGCGTATGAAGCATTTGTTCTCTTTCCAATATTAGCTGAAAGGGAAAGATACTTATTTTTCAAGCACATAAATGACAACCGTGATTTGTATTCTGCTCAAGTACCACACAAAATGGTAATCACTAGGAAACATTTGAGTGTGGGCGCATACAGTACAATACGCCTTTTTCCGAATTCAAAAATGTTCTGTAAAATACACAAAATTGTGAGCATAATATGTCCACTACAATTGGAATAAGGCGGGAAAGAAACGTTAGAACAAACTCTCTTTATTGCTTATGTACTAAGTTAACTGAAATATTTTATGCTTAAATATCATATGAAGAAATAAAATTTCATATTCGGATTCCTCGGCTCAATCTTAGTAATGGTATCAATGGTTATGTAATATATATATTACTCTAGAATAAAGAGTATAACCTTCCAAAGCTTTTTGTCTGGTGAATACCAGATTCTGGTTTCCGCTGATTTCTCTGGAGTTGCCTTCGTGCTGACCTCGCAGGTTCTGCGAATGTCTTATCATGCATGTCTTATCACGATAAAAATTATTACTGCGCGAAAACGTTTTCACCCATTGGAAATTGGTGATCAAGCCAATATCTCAAATAGTCACAAAATTATTTCTAAAGAAAATTAATGTCATGAAAATTTGTATTCAAGACTAATTTTAATACAAGGATTCCAATCTTAGCAATTATTTTGCCATAAAACCAAGTTGAAATTATTGTTCGAACGAACCGGATTGGTCAATTATTATGGTCTAAATATTATAAAACTTTAGCCAGCTAAGATAGTACGGAATTCCGATCGTCTCTTCAACATTCTTCACTGCTGATGTATTTTGTTTGACCTTGGTCCAGGAGTATCGAATTCGTCAGCCAAAATTAATTAGAAAATTAATTTCACTAACCAATTAATTTCGCGAGTCGAGTCGAGATCGGCCTTTACGGGTTTCATATTTTGTCATATTTTATGAACGAAGTAAAAATAAAATTAGACAGTCCAGCAAAACTAATATGATTTTCTAAGCCCTATAGAAACCGTTGAAAATAGTTTTATGATGTCCACAATTTTGATCCTACTCAGTTAATATTTGCTCTCACTTCCCTGACTAAAATTTCTGACGAAAAATACGAATACAATTTTTCTTTATTTTTAAATAAAACCAATTTGAATTTAGTCAACAATGCGAAAAATAATTTCCCTTTGACGTGAAAGAAAGCCGAAGTTAAACTAGTTTATGCAATGTCAATATAGCTATACTACACACTTCACGAGGTTTAATACTTAATATTCTTTACAGCCATAGAAAAACAACGGGTTGTGGGGTAACAATTAATATGATTGTGATGGAAAATGTAACAGCGAGAGAGACATACTCGTCTTCTGAAGAAAAAACTTAAAACTATTTAAATTCATTTTGAAAACGATTACGGTTACCGACGATTCATAAAGTGACAGCAATGAACAACAGGATATAAAACCAAACGTTAGATTTATACCATCCATGGCTAATAAAACATCGTCAGATGTAATAAAGATTCGTCAGATTCCGTTAGACAGAGCGTGACAAGGCGTGACAAGAATTTTGTTCAGAAAAGTTGATAAATCTTAAACTTTTTCCACTGAAAATGCGTGATAAGGAGTGATAAGGAGTTACAATAGGAAAGACAGAGCGTGACAAAGTGTGACAACGAGTTTTTACAGAAAAATTGCAAAGACATCGAACTTTTTCCACTGTAAATGCGTGATAAAATGTGATAAGGAGTGAAAACAGTTAAGCCTGATCGTGACTGGAGAAATTTATAAGGTTTTCCTTAGGAAAGTTTTTTCAGTGAACTTTATCATTCTATCTTATATTTACAATAATTTATATTTACAAGGCATCTTTAAAACAGTCCTTTAACTTTTGCATGATAGAAATTAGTGCAGAGGTTACGAGAGACATGGTAGTTGTAGTCAGGGTCGCTTAAAATTGCGATCTATTTTCCAACACCATGCTTCTGGATTCCGGAACTAATAAAAGTTTCCTCCTGTATCGAAAACTTTACTTTCTTCTGTCTTCCAAGTTGTTTTGTTAAAGTAGATTTAATCTATACACCCTTTTCTCTCAACGTTTCCGTTATTTCTTCCCTCAAAGGCCACTCGTTGATTACGCCTATTGTATGTTTAAAATTAAAATGAGTTTGTCAAGTATACATAACTGGAAACTCTTCACATGTTTCTCATTACAATAATAATAATACCGAGCATGTCTAGTGAAAACATGCTTTTGACATCCACGTTTTGTTTCGTATGAGTTACTGTCGCACTGTTGTACTGGACAAGAATAAAATCCACTCTGATCTGCTTCTAATTTATGTCTTCTTGCTTTCTTTTCTGCGCCAACTGCTTCTTTCCATACTGGTTTTGGTAGCAATATTTTAGACATTATACATGTCTTTATGTCCACTGCAACGTGTATCGTCGCTTATATAGCATTTGGTAAAATCTGTAAATTTCCCGATGTTAATAATTAAAATTCAGGAAGAGTTTTATAAAAAGCTTCAGGTAAGTGTTGCTATGCATGTTGCTAGGGAAGAAAACTCTGGCAATCAGTAAAAAAATCTTAATATTTAGAAAACTAAAGCTTTATAACGAAAACCGTTTTCAAATTCGAAATTAGCGATATATTTTGAGTTAGAATCATCAATAATATTTTTTATATTTTTTTTTGAGAATTTAGGGGCGGTTTACCTCGTAATAGTTTCTTGACTAAAAAAAAACACGTTTTAAAAAATTATGTCGAATTTCTTAACTATTAGTGTTAAATGTATTCTGTGACATTGATGTTCGGTAAAACATACTTTACTATAAAATAATATATTTTTTTAAAACGGATCGCATGATGCGATGCAAGAATGAATCGTAGAAGGATCAATTTGTGCCACAATACAATTATCATTGGTACTTCTAAGACCGTTTTGGAATAAGTTTATTTTAATTTTAAAACCTTATGTAAAGATCGCCCGACCTATATAAATGGACCCAATTAGGCAAACAGACCATGTTATTACAACATTAACAAACAATAAAAAATTATGGTTTATTAAAATTTACACGCTTTGTTTTTATAAGCACCAACTTTATAAGCACCGTAGGCTGAGATTTGGTCAAAAATTAAGCACCAAGCAAGCACCAACCCCAGTCTCAATGAATTCGTGGACAAAGAAGTCAGTGGGAAAGTTGAGACTACCTTCGTTTCAGACAGCATTGTGCCACTTAATGTCTGTTAAGAAAAGGAAAAACTATTTTTGTGCATCGTGAATTATGCTTTGTTTTCATTTCTGGTGCTTGTATCTCTATTTTCTAATAGAAACCAAAGTTATTCCTGAAATTTTAGATAAACCGTTTCGATAATTCAATAAGTACCATCTAAGTACCACTTCAGGTTCAAAACGTAAAAACATAAGCACCGCTGAGGCTCAACTGAAAGTTACTGGTGCTTATAAAAAGAAAAGCATGTATTTTAAGAGCGGAAAAATACATTGTGTAAACTATCATAATGATATTTCAGGGCATATCTATATGCACAATAGCTCTTCGTTCTTTATTAAATAAAATTACGCAATTACACAATTAAACCAATTAAACAAATATGTCTTTGTACATTACATACTTCGCTTTTGACCAGTAAAATAACTTTTTACTTGCTTCGAAAAGCAATTTCTCTTTTCTTTTCGTATATTTATCAGCGAATGAATGAACAGATGAGCGCATTTTCTTCGAATTGCGGGACAGTTAGCTTTGTTCCAACTTAAAGGTTTATCAAAATAAACTCCAAGCACTTTCCATACTTGTTCTCTATCTAAAACCGTGTTGTTATAAGTAATGTGAAAGTAATCTGGATCGTTCGTATTATGTTTGTCGGACGTGCGCTTTGTTGCAAAAATCATGCTCTTAGTTTTAGTGACCAGGTTCCCAGGGTTGAAAGCCGATATTTAAGTTGCACAGTCTGCCAATCGGTTCGGTGTACAGTGTAGGACGTCGTATCATCTGCGTATTGACACACACTCCCAGAAACATTATCTTGTGAATCATAAAAGTAACGGTTGAAAAGAATCGGACCTAAAACCGAGCCTTGCGGTACACCATGTACACCATTGCACTAAGATCTTATTAGGATGATTTTTGGTTTTCTTGTACGAACTGATGCCATGTAAGATATTATGTAATCCAAAGTAACGATGATTTTGAAGAACCATAAGAATGAAGTTTAAACTGAACCATGGAAAATGTGTTAAAATAATCTGCAAAAAAATTTTCCGTTTCAATTTAGTAATTATCAGCCTACATGTTTGAAGACATGCCGACGTTCACACTCCTCCACAAATGTATTATTCAGAAATGTAACTTGTAGTGACTGTGAAATCTGGAAATTTGGTACGTTTAAACATTAAAGAATTGGTATAAAAAATTGAACACTAAGTCCATATTATACGAGACAAAAATTAAACTAAACGACAGCCTCGACCTTTTTTAACCCGAGCGAATGCTTAGCGAGTGATACACATCTTTTACACCAGCGCAGTTTTATATCACGTGATCAATATGGTTACACTGCTACAAGTTACGTGTCTTAGTTTAATTAATGAGTAAATGCTACTACTCAAGACATGGCACATTTTACATAAGTATTTAGCATGAGAGAGGAGGTGAAAGCTACTGTCTTTAAGTTTTAGTAAAGAAACTGCTAGTTTGCTGACGTTTGCTGTTGCTTTCAGTAAATAGCGACTTACTGTGGACCTTTTACTATCTTTGGAGTTTTGTCTATTTTAGAGAAGTTTAATGCTAATTTCTTTTCCTGGTTCAGCAAAGACAAGAAGCATAGGCTCTTGACCAAGCTATACGTCCAGCTTGTCTAATTTGTCTAACTGGACTGATGTAGCAAAGTTTGTTAAAACTAGCTAGTTGCAATTAGTAGCAGTTCGTTTACCTCAGTTACCTATTAGAAAGAGCCCTTAGAAAGTAGTATATACAATCGTTACAAATAGTCCAATATAAATTCAGATAACTGCCTTTTATTTTGATATTGTACCATCTGACAAAAGTAAGGATGTAATATTTTTGCATACAGTAAACACATTATTACATTAGAAGCTTACAGGGGCAGTGTTAGCAATTTTGCGTTTTTTCCAGGTGTATGCATGTCTAAGAAAGACGAAGTTATTTTAAGACTTCTTGTCGACTCCTTGTCGGTTACGGTGTATGAAGCTACAGTACAATCTCATTCTAACGAACTCTGAAGGGAATAGGGGAAAAGTTTTTAATATCGAGAGTTCGTTCTACAGCATTTTTCTTAAATATTAGCCTAAAAGCTAAATTTTCGATGCCATTATGATACGGGAAAGAGAATTTGCAGCAAACTTCTCACAGCTTTTAAACAAGATTCGATTACATGAAAGACTCGATTTCTGACAAATATTCGATTCGATCTCAGTATAACATTCGATACTGATTTAAGAGAAATTACTTATAGTTCCTGTATTTATTTATTTTAATAAAGCTAAATTTTCACTTTTTTCTTATTTTTAAAGTCCACTGGATGAAACGAGTTAAAAATAGTTCGTTATATAGAGATTGTTTTCTTAACGGACATAAAAATTGGTTCGTAAAAGTGAGAGTTCGTTATATCGAAAGGTTCGTTGTATAGAGACTTTTCTTGACAAGAAACCAGGAGAAAAAACATTCCGTTCGTTATACAGTTATATCGGGGTGTCGTTATAACGAGATTGTACTGTATTGTTTATATTGTTTCTTTTAAAATTAAAATTCCGTTTAAATATCGCCATTGTAAAACTGCATCAGTTACTGATTGCCGGCGAAATTGCAACAAATCCTGTTCCAAATATTGAAATACTTAACCCTATTCTGGCTGGGGACTAGGTGACACATTTTGGGCTGGGGGGGGGTGGGATGCCCCACACCCATAACTTCCTAACTGTATATGGTTTCTAAACGAAACTTGGTACAGATAATCACTATAACATATAAACTAAAATGGCAGCCAATATGGCGAGTTTAGTCACGTGATTCATTGCTGACGTCAGCAGAATATGCAAAATTTGAATGCATCAGTTAAGAAGAAATTATATTATTTATTTGCACATGATATGGACTAGTATTCAAATTTTATGCTTTTATGTACTCTACAGTACTTTGGAAACAGCTCTTAGTAATTATTTGTTTCCAGGACTATACAACAGCTTGTGCTTGAGGCGCCAAATTTGTCAAAATTATAATATGTTTTTCATAACAAATTGTTGAACTAAATTTGAATATTGAAAGGCAAATGCTAAAACTAATGGAGTTCTCTTTTCATATAAGTCATAATAATGCGCCAACATGTCCAAAATATAATTGAGTGTCAAACATGTCAAAATAACAAGAAAATGTACGTTTTGGAATGTGGGCGTGACCGGGGCGTCGGTGGGCGTAAGAGGATATATAGAGTGGGACCCCTGCCAGAATTGGGTTAAACAATGAGGTGAATATCCAGCTTCGCTCTTATATATCCTTTGTTGGCACATAAATACTTGGGGGCAACACAAAACCTTCGCTCAAAAAATTATTTTGGTGACGTCATCACTGTGTTGATTACGTCATCAAACACTTTTTCGCGTATTTGTCACCAAGAAATTTGAGACCTATTAAATGTTCTAACATAAACCTGGCTGTGTTTTATCAAATAATACAAGAAGCGCCGCGCGCTTGAATATCGACGGCCCATCGCAAGGGTTCGCAGCTAATCTTAACGTACACAATTGTGGGTCACAAAGCAACAAATTCCCTCGACACACATTCCTCAGATTGACCCCACCCGTTGACACGTAATTAACGAAGGGGGGCGTTTTCCGTAGTGATAAGATACCTTTAGTTGTGTTGTTTCAGATTGGCGTGTCTTTCACAGGTGTTTTCTAAATAAATATTTAGAATTTTACCGTTTTTGGATATTTGCCTGGTAGATCATTCATACTATGTTTCAATTATTCAAAAATTTTCTTAAAATCCCATATTTAAGTGCGCTTTTTCTCTCTTTTAGCGCAAGTCCCATTTTTGGTACGTTTTGACATATCTCTGTCATTTCAATTAACCTGACTTCGCAAATTTCTCCCTCGCTTGGCTATTTTTGGAACGTTACTGGCGTATATTTTTAACGGCATTTTCGGTAGACTAGGACATAGTCTTTATTTAAAGGCACCTAGACTGGAGTCGGTTTCTTATCGGAATATTCGGGCAATCGGAACTTACGGAAAAATTCTTAGCGCGGCTCAC
>JANTOQ010676452.1:0-19206 GCA_027564595.1 Bythotiara depressa
TGGTGCATCTGTAAACACAGGTATACATCATGGGTTGGGTGCACAAATAAAGGAAATAGCACCATGGTTGACACTTACTCACTGTTTCAATCATAGGTTTGAACTCGCGATTAAAACAGCTCTATGGATTTCATGATATTCTGAGCCATTTAGAATGTAAAACTAGAAAACATCTAGCTTCACAGCATCCCATAAGAACTCCAGCTGATAAAATCTTGCTTTTTTAGCTGCACACAAGAGGCTTGGAACACACATTGCGTGCCCTGAAAAACCAAAATTTTTGCAAAGCTGTTTTGAATCCTTAATTCGTACCCTGTCAATGCAAATATCTTTGAAATAGTGCGGTAATTGATTGTGCAGTAATTAACACAAAACAGTTGAACAGGGAACAAAGTTGTTAAAATCATTAACTTCTGGTTATTAACGTTTGTTTTTCAGCTTCTCAGCCAGACAAGGTCAAAGTTTCTGTCTATTCTCAGAAAATATACTGTAGCAACCATTTCCATGCTTAACATGATACATGCAAGACATTTTATTTTTATAGATTTATGTACGGGGGGACTCAGTCATCTGTTCAAAATTATATAAATTAAGAAAAGAAGAGAAAAGAAAGAATTATCAGAAGGTGTGATCATTTGCTTTTATTAAAGTTGCAGAAAAACACTTGTGCATTTATAAGCTATTTACTTTGACAAGAATGAGTAAAAAATCAACAAGTTTATTCCATCAGGGAATAAATTAAACGTTGAGAACCAGGTTGAAAAGTGTTCTTTCATCATTCGGGAGGTTGGATAAAGCTTCTTTTCTATAAGAAATTTATAATTAACTGATGGTATTTCAGCATAACAACAGCTGGAAATTTTATATTTATTTCCGGAATCTTTATTATTGATAAACGAAGGAGATAATTGTTTTTGAGGAACAAGTTTATTGGTAGATTTTAGAGACAAAGCAAAGTTTTACAGTCGAGGTCCTCAGAGTTTATTTTTCTCACAAAAAAAAAAACACTGGGAAAAGTTTTTAACTCCTGTTTTTTCTGTTTTGACCCACTAAAGACCGTAGAAATTAATTTTTAGCCTCTTTCACCTTGATTTCTAACTAAACAAAATTCACTGAGATATGTTTTTAAGTCCCATTTGTTTTGTTCTCTCCCTTCCATTTCTGACTAAAAAAGATGCACAGCCTGGTATAAGTTGAAAGGTTTCATAAAAATTTGCACATTCTTTTGAAACATTTCATTCATGTTAATTATTTGTGTTATTTAAAATAAATAAAATTAAAATAAAAAAACCGTTTTTAAAACAAAAGCATTGATTACAAAATAATACTTTGCGTGTCTAACCACAAGCAATAAATACATATACATATACATATTTTTGTGTGACAGAAACAAGAGTAGGATTTAAATTCACTCTGCGACAAGTTAATGATGTGATTGAGATATTTTCACATTAATGCAGCATTTGAGGTTTGCTGAACGAGTCTAGTTTAGACTTATGACATCCCCCGGCTGAAAGAAAAGAATGGTGGAGTAGTTCAGAAAATATTTGGGATTAATGGGCATCCCCAGCTAGTAAAATAAGTATATTTACAAAGTGCTCAAAACAACACCCGATTTGGTACACAAACTGGTTTTGCATGGCCAATAAAAAATACCATTCTGTCCTCTTCCCTGACAAGCCTGTTTTCCAGCAATCTGGACATTTCCAAAAGCAAAAATTTCTCCTCGGAAAAAGTGCCCTTTTCAGCCGGATTGAACGCTGTCCTACAGTTCTAGGTAGGGTTAAACAAATTAGTTGGTTGTTCATATCCATACTCTTAATTTTTTTCTTGTGTATGTGTCATTGTACACCTTACAAGAAAAAATGTACATGTGTACTCATATTCTGCTTGATAGCATACTTATTATTTTTAATATTTTTTCGTCATCATTATATTCTGTGATTTCTTCGTAACACGAAAATTCACCTCAAGCAGTCATGTGCGTAGCCGCCATATTATAATTTTACAGTGAAAGCAAAACAATTTTGTTCTGGGTGGTAATCAAGGGGTAATATATCTGTAAAGCATGGTTTCCACGGCAAAATTTTAAACTAAATTCAAGTTAATTCAGAAAAATCAATTCAGGAGGCAGTGGGAGAGGTTTTAACATTCAGAAGCAATTATTCTAAACTTAGAAGAAACTGTGAAAAAAAAGATAGAACATCATAAACATACCAATTTTAAGAATCATAACATAAATAATGTGTGAATACTAGGTGACACCCTTCATACTAAGTGATATCCTTCATAATACATTTAACACCAAAATATTGGAATGTCAGCCTAGTTTATGCATCATTTCATGACTCGCTTAAAAATGAAATGAAACACACATATTCACTGAACAATAAAGATTGATACAAACATTTAATCACCTACCTGTAAACTAAATGTCAATCCTGCAACAGCTTTTCCAAGTACTGCGTCATTATCATCATTAACATCCATGATTGAAATCACATTGTTTTGTGCTCTGTCAACAGAAAATGTAAAAAGTCATTAGAAGTTCATCCATTGTTGAACATTTTAAGAATTTTAAGGATCTTAATCCCAAACCCAAAAATAATTTTCTGACCAAAAAATTATTTAAAGTTCAAACAAATGAAAGAATTTTTGAATGATGTAAAGTTAAATAAAAAGAGAAATAGTAAGGATGAATAATAACGATGAACAGTGTCTCTCTAGCTACATTTAATTAGTTACATACAATAAATAGAAAAAAATTTACGAGCAGAGAATTTACAATTAATTTTTATGATCTTTAATTATTGTTGCTCCTTTCTAACTTTTCCATTTAATATTTTATTAACTTTTCCATTTAATATTTTAATTGATGTGTAAAGAATGATCAATTCATTTATTCCTCAAACATTTGAGTAAGAAGGATAAAACAGCACATGTATTAGGAGAAAGCTTGAATTTTTAAAATATAATTGGGCATTGGGATTGAAGAACCACTGGTAGAACTGAACTTGATTAAAAGGAAAATATATTAGTTATATGACTCAGATCTAGTCAGTAGTAAAAAAAATAAGAAAGAAAGAAAAAGACAATACAGTTTGTGCAAAGCTTGTTTCTAAGTCAACAATGACCAAATAAACAGTACCATTACTGTACATATAATTGCGTTCTTTATTTTGTTAGAAAGAAGGTGTGTTGGTTAATTATATTCCAAAATTCTAATGTTCTTTCTTTTGCTGTTCTGCAATACTGGTAAGGGATAACAACAAAGATATCTTCCTTTCACTAATTAGTGCTATATCCAAAATTAAATATAAGGAGCCAAAAATACATATTTTGAACAATTATGTACCTGCCAAATATTTATGGCATGCCCAAATCCCTAGCCAAATTTTTGCAGTAAAAACTTCACAAATCGTTACATAGAATTGTACCCAAAGAAATGAACAAAACACAGAAGTGTATTTTCTGCCAATTTGGAGATAAAGTTATTTATATGAAGCTTGTTCAAATATTTTATCAGTCTTATTTATATTGGACCCCACCATGGGGTGGCCAGGGGGAAGCATTAACTTATATGAGCGATCCCTCAAATCCTTTGGAGCTAATTATAAGCTAATTATAAAGATAGTTACATTAGAGAGGATTATTTGGTTAATAACGCTGTTGTAGTTATCACTACTGTAAAGAAATATTTTCACAATTGTAGCGCAATTAAGAGGAAAAAGTGAAATGTCATTAGCATGTAGGTTGTCAAGGAGTGTAAAACTCTGAGCAGAAAACATAGGACAGTGCAAAAGGAAATGTTCGTTCGTTTCAAGAGAGTTTGTTCTGCATAGACATACTGGGTTAATTGTGCCACGGAAATTATGTCGAAACTTATGCTCTCTTAGGTGACTAAGACCAAGGTGGAGTCTAGTTAACAATTTAAGTCCATAAGGGTGGTGAATATGGTAAACAGGTGCTGCAGAAGGCCTTATAAATTAAGTAGAGATCTTTTGAATGACATAACTGAAGGGGATTTTTGTATGATAGGATCAATTTGTTGCCACATAGTTTCACAATACAGGAAAAAAGAGGCTTTAAAACGATTTTTTGTTTGAGAAATTGTGGAAATGCTGGGCCTAATAGATCAAAGGTTATGAGATAATATTTTTGTTTTAGGTAGTACATTTTTAAGATACATTGGAGCAGTATTATTAATAATTTTATAGTAGAAACATAATCTCCTATACCACCTTCTACAGTGGCCAACAAGTGTCACAGCAAAAGCAAAACGTCCACGGCAAAAGCAATAAATCTTTGGCAAAAGGAAAATTTATAATTGACTATACTTTATTTTCTTTGTGAAGATCCAGCATCTAGAAGCTGACCGCTATGCAGGCATCACCACCAAATCTTCATTTCACTCAACTTTAATTTTTCATGACCTCACAAGAAGCAGAAATGCTAATTGGAAGATGAAGAGATTGCTCCATGATCAATTGTGTTAAGTAATTAATCGAAAACATTTGTGAGTGTCTTTAGCCATTTGTGGAAAGGACTTTGATGAATCAGAAACGTTATATAAGTTTAATATATAATTGTCTTCTTTGCTTTTTCCCTTTTAGCTGGAATTGCTTGTACTCCAGAAAATGTATCCATCTCTACACCAACTTTTGTAAATTCAGAAACATTTATGTATGTTTATCTCTATTTAGTTAAATTATGATCAGTGATGAGACAAACTAACTTTAATATGAGGCTTTTTGTGCATTAACTGTTTTCCCTGCCCTCCCCTACTACAAGTGTATATTTTATAAACCAAGTTGCTGGTAAAACAGTCATACGTCATATTAAAATGTGCAGAATGATTTAAAAAATTATTGATAGTTCTAGTACGTTTCCCTTTTTAGGTTGCACAAGTACTAACCAGAAAAGCATGGTAAAGTCATTCAATGTTTATCAAAAGGAAAAGGGCAGTCAGTGGAAAAAGAAAGTGACATGAAATGGTTGATGGAATGGAAAGACATGAAACTAAAAGTAAAAAGAGGTCGACGATTAGCAAACAACTGAAACTTACTCGTCTATCCTGAGGAAGGCATGATAAAATGGCAGGAATTCCACCAAGATCTTTATCGAGAAGACGAGGACTATACGTTAGTGTAGAGAGTGGCCAAGAGGCATGCCTCTTACCAGGTTCTAACTTAGAGCAGTTTTCCCTTAAACAGTATCGTGAAGAAATTGGCAAATATTACAAAAGGATAGTATTGTATCTATGCACGACATCACATCATAATTTCCATGAGTACGAAGGTGCTTTGGAGGATGATATAGAAAGAAGTGACAACGAAATAGAAAACGCTATTGAAGCTTCTAATCCAAAGGTGAATTCTTCTCCTCTGAAGAAGCAAAAATCAAAAGATTTAGAGTATAACTGGGTTTGGTATGATTTTTGTGAATTCGAATTTGATAATAATTTACTGACTATGGATATTCCAAGTACAGCAGGTACTGTGAAAGGAACAGCCGCTGAAGAAATCCAAAGCAATGGAAAATCAGCGGACATTAAAGAAGTCCATAATACATTCTCTAGCATGAGTGATTTGCTCACTCAATTAAAATGTCAGGTAAATCCAGAGGGACAATTATTTTTTGTCATTAGAAGAGATGCGGAATTACCATGAATATTATCTGTATGGAATCAGGAATCGAAAAAAAGTGATGCTAAGAAAATATTTAAGGGTGCATTTCACAGGAGAGGAAGGCATAGACTCTGTGCCATTGGGAAAACCTTTCTTGAATACGTTGTCGCTAAAATTGGTCAATGTATGTTCTTAATTGGAACACCAGTAGACTCAATGCTTCATTTAACTATTGATGATTTCAGAGTTTGCAGAAAAATCATGGCTTGCAGCTTAGTGCAAGGCGGCCCACCTCCACAGTTCCTTGACATAACCATGTATAAATTACTCACAAGTAATAAAGTTAATCTAAAGGAATTAAAACTTGATGAACATATTACGGAATCCAAAAATAATTTTTTAAAGATGCTGAAATTAAATCCTTTGGATCACAGTGAATTCATACTAGTAATTGGATATACAGGTGCGATTAATACAGAGAACGCCGATGACATAGTCAAAAGAGTGATGACCAGAGTATTGCAAGCCGTAGATCGAGGTACTTGGATGAATTTAAAATCGGATTGAATACCTTCAGACTATTATTTGGCTGCATAAAAAAAAGAGAAGGGATTTGGGCCAGTCGTTATTTGTTAAAAGTGACAACAACAAAGTTGATGGTGATGCCAATTACATCCTATCCATAATCCGTCCGCATTACTCTTCTGAGGGAACAACAAGAAAGATACAAGAACTTTCCATTATTGATTTCATTCAAGATCTGTTGTTTAGCATTGAAGATGGAGACACTATAACAAATAAAGAGTGTGTCATCACATTTGATAACAAAGAAGAGGGAAACAAACCCGAGTTATTTCAGACAGTAACATTAACAATTCCAGGTGTACTAGGCTGGCTGACTGTCGGTCAGAAGCATCACCCGCTGGATGATTCGCAGTTTACCATAGATATTCTGTTTGAACACACAAGTATGGAAAAGGATCCATAGTCACACAATCTGCTTCCCACCAGTTTGATCTTGCGCCAAAGAAATAACATTTCCTGTGGCACATATTAAATCTAGTGATGAATTTAAACATAATTTTATTTTGGCATTTTCCAATGGACAAGACTTTGGTAGACCTTTGGTAGACCTTAAAACGATATTTCATCTGTGATCATTATTTTTAAGTTACATTTGAGAAAGGTTGTTATTTTCACGTTCATGCTACTTATGCAGTTGATCTCTAAGAATTTACTATTTCTTCCTACCCCTATTATGGACGTTAAATTGTATACTTTTGTTGATAAATGAAGGAGCTGTTTTGTTGACATTGTGTTGTTGTGAAAAGTGAGACATATTTTATTGGTTAGATATTAAAATACAGTTTATATGATCGTATGCTACTTATAATGGGAGAATGTTTACCTACTTGCTGAAATCCCAACGTCCTGCAAACTTAGGATCACAAATCCTATGAACTCGTAAAAATATTGGCCCTATTCAAAAGGCAAATTTATTTTCTAGAACTGAGTAAATTAGTTTACGGATAAATACTTCGGTGGGACTTGGAAACAAAATCACCTTAATTAGACCATTATAGTATTTCGAGCCAGGACATTTTTTTTCACACTTATACTCTTCAAGCTATGCAACTTGATGACATCATAACTCAAAGAATGTACAGTTAACCTAGTTCTGATGTTAAAATTATGAACACATCGAATTGTGATTAGGGTCATAAAGGACGTTACGAAATGTTAATGACACATCGAGTTAGCAGATGCAAGTAGTTCGTACGTTAAGTGTTTGTTTTGTTACTGGGAAGTATATTTGTTAGCATTATATATATTTTCTTTTCTTTTCCAAATGTTGTTGTAATATATATCGGTCCGTTTTATGCCTGCCAAATTTTGTCTTTCAAGAGCATGGAAATATTTCTCTACCGATCCACATAACTACTCCCGTACATTCCCTCCATCCATACTCATTACTTATTAATTAATTTAAATTTTCATATATATGTTAACGTTTTTAATGAAGTATCTAAGTACTTATTCCATAAAAATGGTCCTCTGTGGGAGATCCGAAAATTTTATCCGATTTTTAGGGACGTAAATATTATTCAATCTATAGTTTGTTGGATATTTATTTCTGATGTTTGGAAATTTGTCTCTGAAAATTACAGGCATGAGATTATTTTTAGCCTTGAATACAAGAATTAAATTTTGGTAGATGTTTAGTTGATAAATATTTAACGCATTTAAAAATTTCATAAGTGGCCTTGCATGTGTTGTTATTTATTCATTAAATATTATTCTACTTGCATGTTTTTGTTTTTTGAAAAGTTTATTCAGTTTGGTATGATTAGTACTAGCCCACGCTATATTGGCATAATTTAGGTAGCTGTGGATGAAAGAGAAATAAATGTTTTTAAGTATTTATTTAATAAAAACTTGGCACGACATTCCAATATGTTTCGAAATTTTGTTTTCCATTAGATGAATATGGTCTCTCCATGTCTCCATGGCCTTGACCAATAAGTGTTTATTATTATTAAGGTGGTGGCTCTAAAAGCTTGTTAAAATAAAGAAGATGGATTTGTCAGAGATCATATAGCATTTACATTATCATATCTGCTAACACACTACCAAAATCTACCTAAATAAATTGAAAAACTTCTATATTTTCAGTCCATTTTCCATTACTGTCAAGCAAGGTTTATTTTACATAGCAGAACCATGTGATACAACCTCCAGTAGGGTTTTGTACAAATATTTGGCTTCAGCCCAGTTATCAGGTTCTTTGATGCACATGCGTACCCAAGCATATTCAAAGTATTCTTGAAAATCAGTAGAACGATTTTGGTGAGCAATCTGTTCCAAGCCACAAGTAATATAGAGAACAACTAATTTCAACTGCGCCATCTCACCATTTCGTTCAGAAGGCAATACAATATAATAATATCTTGATTTCCTGACTCTGTGGGTATTCCAATGATCCTTGACAAAATCAAGATCTCCCTGAAGTATTTCAGAAAAGCAATACCAAAGACACTCACTTTGTTTTTCACAGGTCATATCAAGATCGCCTCTAGATTCAAGATCTTGAAAAAAATTCCGCCACCATCTACCTCTACTTTTATAGAAATATGACCACCAGCTTTCGATTTGCTGGTTCCTAGGTGATGGTACATATTGATGAGCATCAATGTCATCCCGAAAAATAGATACAGCGAGACCGTTTTCGGAACCAAGATCCTTTATAAGTTTTACAGGACATCTACCGAGGTCACGTACACACATCAAATACTCTGAAGCAATGTTTTCAGGGGAGTTGTTAGAACGCATGACTTTCAACCAAATTACTTTTCTGCTAAATCCATCTATAGCTCTGTGAATCGGAAGGCCGAACAGTTTAATTTGTCATACCAGTCCATATGCCAGGCAAAATTGGGGCAGAGATTGCTATATACACGCCTCTTCAAACGATGTCTTTGGTGCCTTTCACAGCCTTCTGGGTCTGTATCTTTAAGAAGCTCTTGAACAATTTTCTGTGTTATGTGAATACCTTCCATACACAATGTATGCCATACAGTGCGGTAGCCCCCTGATGAACCAGGCCCATCAACAATTGACTGAATACGTAGCACGGTAATTCTCAATATGTCATTGTCAGTATTGTCTCCAGCACGTCTTGTTAAACCATACTGTTTGAGTCTACGCAATAAAGTACTACGACTAATATTATGGTGATGTCTTTCTTGTAGAAAAATCAATATTTCATCATATTCAAATCCACATCTGTAATATCACGTAACCAAATCCCACTCATCAATCTCCTCTTCAAGCTGAATTTCAGTATTCTCTCCGCTGGAGTGTGATACTGCTATAAAATATAACAATAATTACAACAAGTCATTTCATAAATGGAACCTCAGAAATTTTGAACTTCCTGTAAAACGGATGTCAATCACGAACTGCCCATGATGACAAACTGAGTATTCATATGCTGCAATTTATGTTAAGGATATTTAATATATGTTAAGGATTGTCTCTATCCATTGTTTTTTAGTCATTATCAACTCATTGCTGTGAGTCACATTTCTTGGGGAAAATGAATGAATTGAGTTTTGCTGAGCTCAGCAATGTTGTTGTTTTGCTGATACTAATGATTGTTATTAATCATGGAAGATTTCCTCCCATCTGATAGAGTTATGGTTTGGTGATAAGACTTTCAAGTCTTCTTCTCGCTCCAGCCAATCATATAATAAAAACCTGTAATTTTACTTACTTATACACTTTGTATATCTTTAACGGCGAAAAATACTATGAAATTAAAAACTAGTTACGTGTTTGATCCAAAATGGGATTGGATGCGTTTCTGAATATTTTTACATTAAGCATGGACGTCTGTTAAAATTAACAATGTTCTTTAAAATTTAATTTCAGCTATAAGGTCTTACCTATAAATGTCTGATAAAGTGTTATATTTTGCCTGTTTTTGCATTTTTGCAACTAACCAGAATACAAACAACTTGTTGTAGAAAAAAGCATGTATAAAATGCATTTTCTGGTCATGCCCAAGCCGCACCATTGGGTATGCAAGTGAATGAGACTCATAGGAAATGACACCACACTTCGTACTACTTGTGAATAAAGACCGAACAGATTTTTTTAAACATTTAATTTATACCTTTACAGGTGCTAAAAACTGTTAAATTTTAAAATTAATGGCAATAGTTATACTTCCAAAACTTCCAAAATGTAGAAGATAGTCAAAATCAGCACATTCACACCTCTTTCACGCATGAAGACATGAGAAATCATGGGAGGCAAAGTTTTCAAGTATTCACAACATTTTGACACTAGATGGAAACAATGCGGCAAACCTAGCTACAATTCTAATTATAAGCGTGATTTACTATCACCATTTGCACAGGTAAGGGGAAAGAAAATACTAGTGGACAAAAAGTGACATACAGCCTTTATAATGGAAACAATGACTTCTATATAAATAGTAGCAACGAAGGTCAACTTACCACTGCCACAACTGGAACAAAAATTATCAGTGTTATGAACAGCGCAGCGTGAACAAGCCATCAAAATAGTTGTCCTTCTACGTGTTCTTCTTGATGGCGATAGATTAGTTTCGTGTTTGCCCAGTTTATCCTTTTGAATTTTTTCTAATTTTCCGCAAAAGTTTTCCTTTTGCCGCAGACTTTTTGCTTTTGCCACGGACTTTTTGCTTTTGCCGCAGACCTTTTGCTTTTGCTGCAGACTTTTTGCTTTTCCTGCAGACTTATTGCTTTTGCTGTAGACTTTTTGCTTTTGCCGTGACACTTGTGGGCCACCAAAACCTTCTATCTTGTAGACTTTCAAATCAAAGTTCCTGGTAAAGTTTTTCATGATTGGTACCAAAAATGGCACCAGTAATAATAGCTAAAGCGGTATTGGATTGAACAGATTCAATTTTATTGCAAAAAGATTCATTGGATGGATTATCATAAATTATATCACCATAATCTAAATGGAGCCTTATAAATAATTTATAAATATTTATTAGAGAAAATCTTGGCAAATATTTAAAAAGACGTTTGATTAAACCTATTCCTTTATTGGCTTTGGAAATATTTTCTTTCAAGTGATGATTAAAGGTGAGCTTTTAGTCTAATATCATGCTTAAATGTTTATGGGAATCTTGAGTAGAAACAAAATTATTATTAAAAGTTAATACTGGTGGTGCATTGCTTCTCCTTTTCGTAGAGAACAATATTTCTCCCACTTGCTTCAAAGGGTCTGGATTAATTGACATTTTCCATTTAAAAGCCCAATCAGTTGAAGTGTTTCTATTATAAGTGTGAAGTATCATCAGTAAAGATTTTAACATTACTTTGTACTTTTTCCACGATGAAGTCTGACCATTAAGGACAACTCTCTGTAATCGATTACTCAAAAAGCTTTTAATGAGATTTAAAAGTGCACCCTCAATACCATACCATAAGATTATTTAAAACTTCGTGCCAGACTTTGTAGAATGCTTTTAATATATCTAGAAATATGCCACTTTTTTCAAGAGAAGGACATGCATCAAAATCCGAAAATATTTTGTGTTATATATAATTGTGAGATACATGAATCGTTTCTATGGAAATCTGATTGGCAAGATGAAATGAAATTAGTTGTTTCTAGGTATGTATAAATTGTATAAAAAATAAATTTTTCAAATACTTTTCCACATATAGGTAATAAGGATATAGGTCTATAATTTGCTAACAAATTCCTACTATTATTTTTATGGTCAGGAACAACAATTAGCCTTTTTCCATTGTTCTGGATAAATACCAGAATTTAAAGATGTTTTAAAGATTATTAACAGAGAAACGATAATGGATTTATCTCATATTTTTAACATTCTAATAGAAATATCATCCAAACCATGTGCTTTATTCTGGTTTAATGAGCGAATAGCTGAAAGAATATTTTTGCTATTAAATACAATTGTAAACTCACTGGAATTTTGAATTAATGTACATTGTTGGGAGAAAAAGCTGTTAAACAAAGTAGTCTTATCATGTGTGTTTGTAATAAAAGTGCTATTTATTAAAATCAGTGGTACTAAAGAAATCTTGTATTTGTGTAAGAACTCGTTAAGAATAGACCAATATGTTTTAGAACTTATCTGTGGGTTGTTTAATTTGTTGCCAAGTGTACTAAAGTATTTGTTCTTAGCATTGTTAATTAAATAAGTGCTATGTTTTGTGATGTTTCTTTATCTTCATCAGTATGGCCGTTTTTTACATATGATTTATAAATTTTAGACTTCTCTTGACACAGTTGTTTAATATCCTTAGTTATCCATGGTGCATCTTTATCTTTGCATGTTATGGTTTTACTAGGAGCAAAATTCTGGAAAACATTAAGTATGCAATTTGTCAAGAATTCGACTTGGTCATTAACATTTAACATTTAGGTTATTTAAGCTCTTTCCCAATTGACCTGGGAAAGACTTGTTTTTATATGCATGTTTTTATATTCGATGTTTGCTTTAGAGTAATCCCAGACAAGACACTCAGACGATGGAGGGAAAAATGTTTTGAAAAATATTTTGGCAAAAATAATCAGATGATGGCACCTTTCAAAAAGCGACACGTGAACACCGCACTCTGTAACTAGATTGGGTTGTGATGCGAATAAAAGATCTATGCAAGAAGGATCTGAGTTAGGTCAAATATGAGTGGGACTGTTCACAAGCTGACTTAGGCCATTTTGTCGAGCAATGTCATCCAAGTCTAGACCCTGAGTATTATCATTATCACCTTCCCACCAAGTTCTATTCCTAGCGTTAAAATCCCCTAAGAATATAGAGAGATATGGGTTGTTATTGTTAATATTATTGACAGTTTGTTCCCATTTATATATTACATCTTCGAAATCTTCAATTGACTGTCTAGGAGATTAATATAACATTGTTATAAAGCATTTTTTATTGTTAATTTTTAGTTCACAAACTAAACACTCACTAAGGAAGGTTAATGTAGGTTTATGAACTAGAGGAAGATGATCCTTATAATAGATAAAAGTACCCCCTCTTTTTACATCAGAGGGTGGTCAGACCTTATTAGGGAATAACCTGGTAAAAGCAACCTTGGATCATCACTCGAAAAGGGAGAGTCCAGAAATGTCTCAGATAAACAGATGATATCATATTTATGGGTACAAATATAGGCTTCCACAAGAGTAAGTTTTATAAAACCCTCCACATGTAATAGTACAATGCTCATTTGTCAAACCTTATACATGATTTGTATATATGTCTATATACATATATATGGTTTTTTCATTTTTTCTTTCTTATTCTTGTATTCTTATCCAGTAAGAAAATGAATAATAAAAAAGCTAGAATTGCATCCTACTGTCTTTACTGTCTTTACTGTCTTATCCTACACGTCACAAACTTTCATGAAACATTAATGGTCAGATTATGTCCCTCAATATATTTTGTGGTTAAAGACTCCAGCAAAATATTTTAGTAGTTTGCATCAGATAAACTGCATTAAAATACCATACTTTTTCATTTTATATAAACCAGATTTTCCTTCTGAACCACTTTTTGTAACAGGGAAGGCTTCAAGATGGATGGACATCAACTGTTTGATCATTGTCTTTTGCTCTTCAATATATATCATCTCCATGTTCTTGTGGATGAATCTTGGCATGTTCTAAATCACATCAAAGAAATAAATATTTTATAAACTAAGTAAGGTATACATGAAAATATTTCAAATAAAGCATGGGAAAAGCTAACATGTTATAAAGACAAGGTACAAAACATACTGACCATACAGTAAAATTATTCTGTTACATAACCCACATGCCATAATAGGTCACATATATATACATGTTGCTCTGTGAATCTAATCAAATTTAGTCCTACGCCAGGTATTAGGCAGTTCAGCAATGAGAATTTAAGGCTTGTGTATAACTAGTATATGCAGGCCACAAATGAAGATATGTTAAATATGGTTTTCCTGTGACCTTATCAGCCGTGAACAAAGATATATGAATGGAAACATGGTTTTCCCAATTTTTACCTTCAAACAGGGTTTTATTGCAATTTTACATGCAATGAATAAAATATTTCTATGTTAAATGATTTTACCATGATTTTACTTGCCACAACAAAGATTTCTTACTTTAAAACATGGCTCAATGGCTTGAACTTAATGGCTGCTTGACAGCTTTGGGCTACTAAGATGATCTTAATGGAGCAACTGAAAATGTAAGATACAACCTCTGATATTGCCTGGACAGGCAACCCAAAATTAAAACTTTGCTTAAGTTTGTTTGATAAGTTGTGTAGCCAAGAATTTTGAACTCAAATTAACATTACAAACTTCCCTACAGGGCCAAATCCAAATATTCAACACAATTCTGTGGATCTGGCTTTGGCCTGGATTCATGCATGTCTCTTTAGGGAGAATAAACATGGATTCATGTGAATAAAAACCTCTTAACAATTTATTTTAGTTGAAGGAAATAAATTTCAATGAGAGCAATGATTTCTGGTCATAGGGTTTTTATAACTACACAAGTAGAGTACATAAAATAATATAATTTTTTTGTTTACTTCCTCATTTTAATTTATTATTACCATAAACAGGACTGGATTGAGTGGCTCTCTTCTTGGTGCCTTTTTATGTTCAGTTCGTTTTCTTTACCCTTTAGTCAACCATTTATTAAAAAACTGTTCTGACCATATGCTCATTCTGTCTTTTTCTTTCTAAGTAGAATTTCTGCTCACTGATTTTAGAGAAAATATTTGGGCAGAATGGCTCTCATCCAATCACAAGCATAAGAAATGTCTGTGAAGAAGTGCAGTAACGTTACAATTCCTGTTTAAAATAACCAACAGATGGCCCAGTGAGAATTAATTCAATTTTATAAACAACACGAATGACCTGTAAAAATTGGATAAACAACTTCTGTAGTTCTGTTTCCATCTTTAGCACTTTCACATTTCAATCATTACTCGCATTAAAAACAAGAAAGACTTATATTTTTCTACTTCCTTTTGATCTTAAAATTCCAAGAAGAACCAGCTTGCTATTATGAGCTACACAAGATTCAATAACCAAATGTATGTTAACCATCTTGCTGGCCAAAAGTTATGTAAAAACTAGATGCTGTGGCCAAAAGTTTAAAACATGTTAAAACATGGTTTTACTTTGATTGTATGTGTCATGAATGAACATTTCTGGCATTAAAGCACAGTTTTGCCAGGTCAGCTATATAAAACATCACAATTTTGCTGAGAAAATCTTAGGTATACCTGCAAGTTACTGCTGACACTGGAGGTAGGTGGGTTGGCTTTAAAGTCAACATTGCCAAATGCCAGCCTAAATTCCAAGGGCTGATGTCGCCTGATCTTACAAGAATCACCAACTTATATGTAAGTTAGTGTGTATATTTAACAGTAATTTGCAGTTACCAATATCAACAAAAGATAACAAAAGATTCAAGAAGTTATCATGCTAAATTAGGGACTTGCTTTTACAAGACTGACTAAATAAATTAAAATATAATAAATCCATAATACAAAATAACTGTTCATATACCTCTTTTGACAATGTAGTTAATATCTTTTGTCTGGAGTGGAGTTCTCGTCTAATACAAGCAGCCTGTTCATCAGCATTATCCAACTGCAAAACACAAAAATGTCCAGAAATATCCAGATTATTTTAACACAGTTTAAATTATAAACTTTGCAGCAAAGATATGAAGAAGTACTGTAAAGTATGCGTTAAGAATTTTTATGCTTGAATAATAATAACACACATACATGACAATATGTAGACAAGCCTTAGAAATGCATTTATGCCCATAAATCTATGTAATAAGAAACAAATATTTTTCTTACCTGACAGGCATTAAATAAGATTTGGTGTTCATACTTCTTCACTGTCAAAATAGTTTGAAACATTTCATACAACTGTTCTTTAGATAATATCAACTCAGAAGCAGCAGTAGCAGCTAACCTGGCAGGAATCCTCCTTTGGTCCTCATCACCCCTGTAAATTGCATCAAACTTGGCCATCCAAGAACTTAAAACAGTTTCTTTACTTAACCCTTCAATATCTGGTAAACTTCTAACACGTTTCTCTATATTTGCTTTAAAGATTTCACGAAAATCATTACTTGAATAACCACCAGAATTAACCATTTTATGAACTCGATCACAACATAAGAAACTGTCATAGTAAGATTGTACAGCATTACGAAATGCTTCGTCAGCAATAATGTTTGTTTTTCCTTCCAAAAATGAGAGAAATCTATCTTTTATTGCAGCTAAGTTTTGTTTGGTTACCTTTGACTGTCTACGAGCCATATCAGTTGGTTGTTTTGCATTGAACGGATATGCAATACATCGTGATACAAACACATACAGCTGTAATTTTTTCATATGCTCGGAATCCTCTGGGTATTCACCATTTATAATCCCTCCTTCAGAAAAATGTTGCAGGGAAGTATAACTATTTCCAATGTCATTTTGTTTTGAATTTTTAAACCTTCCACCAATACTCAAACGAGTAGAAAGTTTTGGTGAACCTGGTGAAGAACCAATACTAATATTGTCTAGTGATGGATTTCGTTGGTGCTGTTTTGGTGTGAGCTTGACACTGCCACCATTTTGCTCTGGCTTTAGGGAACTAAAACTCTGAGAGTGTTGCAAGGGTACATTTCCACTAGCAACACCATTTGCAACAGGTGATTCTGTTTTCTCAATGTGTCCATCTTCTTCATCCGCAGAGGAATCAGACTGAATCATGGTTTCTTATACTAAATATTAAGTAAACATTTATATCTTGAGCTAAAGTTGGATACAGAAAAATATACATACTGATCAATTCCAGTAGTACTTATGAACACAGGGGCTAATACAAGATTTGAATTTGGGCAACACTTGCCAGTCACAGTGAGCATCACTACTGATGTGAGAAAGCAGCCAATTTTGCTTCAATAATGTTTGGTTGGTTAAGGTCTAATTTATCGAATAAAAACAAAAACTTTGGAATTGGTCTTGGAATCAAGTATGGCACATCAATTTCTCAAAACATGTGTGTCCAAGCTATGTATGAATGTAGTAAAAAATTAAGGGAACTTTGCAACGTTTTTGTGTAGGTGGGTTTTTCCAATTTACTTTATGTAAAATTTATTGGTAAAGCTATATATAATAGATGGTTTTGTAAAAGAAACCAAATTTCCTGGTTATGTGTGTTTTATAGTGTTCTAATTCTGGTGGAAAATTCTGGTTTACCATCTTCCCAGTTTACTTATGAATTGTAATATTTTAGCTTGATACACTTAGTTTTATAGTGGTTTCAGTGTTTCAAATTGGTCTCCAATGCCTAAATTTATACATTAAGAGGAAATTTCTGGTTTACTGCATATAGTTTGTGAGATATTTGGGGTTACTTTAAAAAAATTAGTTTGAAACTGTTCACATTAGATTTTTCACTCTCAATTTTATTTGAGGTGGAAAATCAAGCTATATATTTCAATCAAATTATACAATAATAATTAATACGATTAATAATTATACAATCTCATACCTCTAAATAACCTTCCATGTTGTTTGATTAATTTAATGACCTCATAAAGGATTCATATTCTAACCCACTGTAAATATTATGATATTGGATCTTTATTTATTTTTTATTTTTTTATTTCCAAAGCTTCATTCTCTATCTTTTATTTGAACATCACCTCTCTCTCTTGAAGTACAAAATTGGACTAAAACTATATTTAATATAAAATTTTAATATTGATGTCGTTACTGTACTGAAACAAAAATTATAAAAACATTAAACAAAATTTTGATACTCAACTTTTAAACTACAAAATATTTCAAACTCCTAATCAAATGCTATAAAAAATAAGATATTATTCTATCCATACTGTATGAATTATTGTTCGATGTAACAGATGAACGTTATGCAAGAAAGCTATTTAGAAAACGTTGGTAATCAGTCGAAGTTTCAAAAATACAGATTGATGGATAAGAAAATAACATTTTTGTACAAAGAGTGTGGTGTATCCCTTTGCTCATTTCATTAGAAAAAATGGTGCCTTTGTTATCTCTAGCAGAGACCTTTGTAATAAAATTAACTATATTCAAAATTATGGTTGCTACTCTGAAACTGAGTTTGTTCTGAAACAATAAATTGCAGATTTGTTCTAAATTTAAGCAAAATTGACGTTTATATGTTCTTCATATTTTTTTATTTCTTTACTACTGACATACTTCATAAGAATATATGTCTGAAAATAAATTAGAGTTTGTTTTAGTAAACCAGAAATATTCACCCTCTTGTAAAAAACTGTAAAAAATATATCACACAATTTTTGACCACATACATTCATATATAACATTATTCCACGTGAATAATGTTTAGAATTACTGGATAGTTAACTAATTTCAACTAACTAAGTAAAATACCAACTGTAAAGAACAGCACAATAAAAAATTGTATGGACATTCTTGTAACAGCACTTTTCACTATGGAATAATATGCCCTGTATTATTAGTCCACGCTTCATGACACATCATTTCAAATTACACTGTATTCATTGGGTGTTTATTTTCTTGTTTATATATCAGGGTACCAATAAAATATTTAAAACTGGTTCGTGAAAAATTTCCAGAACATTTTTTCAATTTCAGTTTTCTAGTTTGCCAGATATAGTGTAGTTAAAGGGGAACTGACATAAAAAATGAAAATTTCATATGTTATTATAAACACTTTTAAAATGACAAATAAACCTACGCTATTGCTTGGAAATCTTTTTACGCTTCATACAAGTTATTATTTTGTTATCTGAAACTACTAACCTTTTGATATGCACGCAAAATGAAAAAGTACTGGGTTCTAATGCAGCAGCATGACGTCAGAAAGTTCAAAACACAGTGGGATGAATGAAAGCTATATTGCTGATAAGTAATTATGTTTATTTCTTTACTTGATCTTCATAATATATAATAACAATATTGGCAAATTTTAATCTGGATAAAACTTTCACGGATGAGCATCTGTGGCAG
>JANTOQ010676453.1:0-10202 GCA_027564595.1 Bythotiara depressa
TTCTGGGACCTTGGTGTAAACATTTTCTCTCCACCATAGGAGATATTGTAGTCACGCTGGTACAAATTTAAATAAATTCAGTGGGGAAGATTTATACTTTTTTCAGCAAAGAAATTTTAAATTTACAGACAGAAAGTGAGACAAAAAAGATTGCAAATTCGCAAAGATCTGTAATATACACTTAAAAAAAAAAGCATTTTAATGTTTTTAAAAGGGCACATTTGATTTTTAAGGGCACATTGTGTAGCTTCAAAGGGCATATTAACCCCAATCCCCCCTATAAAGACATCGTTTTGGGAGTTTTTAGGTTAAACTAAAATTTATTAAAAAAATGGAAGAGGGCAGCGTCCGAAAGCCGGACGCTCTTTTGGCCTAGATTAGAGCCTGCAGTGTCAAGATGGGCAGACTTTCCTTTGGGCTTATTCGGGCCTGAAATTAATTTATATGTGTCTCAAGGTTGGAAAGAGTTAATGTTATTTAATAAGTAGTAAACCTTCCTTATAAAGAAACTACTAAAGTAGGTTTGTTGTGCTTTTGTTGTCCTTTTTCTATTGGGAATCAGGCCAGGAAATTTGGTGCAAACAATCTTTTATTTTACATGAGTCAAAGTTGCATAAACAAAAAATTCGTTTACCAGAGAAATTTTATCTCCTTAAGAGAATTTTCACCTCTTATGTTTAAATGTATTTCTTCCACTCGTCAAAATGAATTTGGAATATTATGTATGTTTTATATGCTATATATAGATGCTTTACTATTGCCATTACCTAACTACACTGGAGATGCTATATAGATGCTTTACTATTGCCATTACTTAACTACACTGGAGAGTGGCAATATGTTTTCTTATTAGCTGTCTATTACAAGCTAACAAGGTGTACAGGACTAAAGATACACGATAAACCATTTTCCTCTCCATATGTATATCATAGAAATTATCAACACTGGAAATTTATAAATGAGACCTGTGATGGAAATTTTTTATAGACTTTTGCTCCAACTGTAGCTATTATGATTTGTACTTTATGACCAGTTCATATATGCCAACAATTGATCTTGTGATAATTAAAATTTATTTTAAGTAGACTATCTACATAGCAGGTGTATTTGATACAGATTAAGGATTGTACAGCTGTGGTTTTAAATTAATTTTTTATATAGCTTTTAAAAGAGGTCATAATAATATTGGAATCACATTATTCTGTTTACTGTATTAATAGTAACTTTGATTCTACAGCTTGCAGTTTATCTATTTTATTTACTTCATAATTGTTTTATTATTTCTTCTTCTGTAAACACAAACTTTGTGCGATAAACTTCTATATATAAATATTTTTATGCAAAATTTCCATTAAAAATAATTAGTAATTTATGCAATTCTATCATAGAGCTGGTAGCCATGTTGAATAAAGTTTTTGTTGGTTGCTGCCAGATACCTAGCAAGGGAGTACTAGTGTAAAGTAGGAGCTTCTGATTTATGACAAGTCTTTTTTCCTTCTAGAAACACACATCTACAGCAACACCTCGACATGATCCAAACAGAGAAGGATCACTAGTTATGCCTAGACCTGTGGTATGTATCTGATTAGAGAAAAGAGGGCATAGAGCTATTTCAGCATAAGAATTATCTATCATTGTATACTATAAGAATCTAATGTTATTTTTTGGACAGAACATGTTTAATTTTCGTATAAGTACATGGGAGGAAGAACTGCTCATTTTGCTCTTCAGGATGAGTATTCATTCAATCATTCTCTTTCATTAATTAAAAAAATAAGTATTATTATTATGAACAAGGAAAGAGACAGGTTCTTGTTTGCATCCATATTATGTTATACATTTTTGTAATTATGATAATCAGTTTCTGGCATGAATGTTATTTTTAATAATTGCTATATTATCAGCTTATAAATATTTTCTCGAAGCAAGCAAGGCATTATGTTTCGGTTGGCAGTGAATTTTAAGTTACACACATGGAATTCAAATTCAAATTCTATACTTCACTAAATTGGACTCTTTTCATTTACATTTATTTGTTAAAATACATTTTACTTTACAAGTAGCCAATATTTATGAATACCAAAGAGATAATATTCATTGTAATTTTCTGTTATTAACTGCCAATATAGTTTTTTGTCTTGATTATTTTTTTGTATTTATAATGTGAAGGTACTTAAATTCATCTTAGTTAATATTTATTGTCACATGATAGGGAAATGGTAGCTACTATTCCAACATAACACAAAATTACTTAAAAACTGTATCTATATCCATCCCTCAAATTATTATTTTTTTGATTGATTTTATAGTGGTTTTTATATTATTTTTTTTGTAGTTGAGGGAAAGTAAAGACTCATCAATTCTAGATGTTGTTGTTGATCCTTTTATCTCCTGTCATCTTCGACCACACCAGCGGAGAGGTGTGACATTCTTGTATGAATGTGTTATGGGTATGCGAGAGACAACAGGAAATGGAGCTATTTTAGCGTAAGTATATTTTATTCGTTGAAAATATTAATGCATTATTGTATATTAAATGTCAAATAAATATCAATATTAAAGTTTTGACAGTCTCACTTATTATGCAGATAAAATGTATTTAAAGGTGAAAAACATTTAGGTCCTTTCCTGAAAAAATAGCTCTGTGTGTAGCCATTGGAGATCAGTGTACTTTTTGTACATAAAAACATTTTCAAATAAATTGTTAATATATAATTTTCCCTCCTGATAAAAAATCTTATTCATTGACTGCCAGTATTTAAATAGCTTCTGGAAAGTGTAAAAGAAACTCAATGATTGTGGTTTATTTTCATGGCCTGTACTTTAAAATGGAATAAATAAAGTGTACACCACAACATGCAAAAGTAAATTTTCCGAATATATACCTTACATTCGTTTTGCAATCATGATTAGTAATCACTAAGTGTTTTGATTCCTATCATGAGGTGTTTGCATTAGTTAATTAGCTATTTTCTTAAACTACTCCGAAACAACATTGAAGAGAATTTTGTATATTGTTCTGCATTGTTATGTTCTTTAATATTTGATGTGCCTCGTTTACCTGAAAACAATTAAAACAATCTGCCTTTGAAGGTGATTTGGTTTGATTGATGATTGAAATCTGGATTGGAATCATGTGAAAAGAATGTGTTTGATGGCATTTAACCATTGTTTTGACAAAATCACGAGTACTAAATTGTCAAACGGAACACACTGATAGTTCTTGTTAAATATTATTATTATTTCTTATGTAGGGATGAAATGGGACTGGGTAAAACATTACAGTGCATATCCTTGGTTTGGTAAGACTGAATAACTTATATAAAGTAAAACACTTGTGTGACCATTATTGCTTCAACACTGTACATAATATATTGAGACAAGGTGCCAAAGTAACAAAAATTGTGTTCCACAAGGTGCCAAAACCAAAATTATGTTTCACAGGTGACGAGATGTGTAGTTAAACTTTTTTTAGTTTACTGTACTGATTAACAATGACTTAGATGCATGGATCTTAAGTGCTCTTGTATTGATCTCACTGTAACCCTGCATGATAGTTGGAAATGGGGACTCCAGCTGGCCTCAGTATCTGACAAATGTGATGTCATGATATATCAATGAGATAAATATATTTTTCATGGGAAGATGTGATTCTACCAACTCTCCTGCCAACAGCTACCCCCATCCTCATTTATGGAAACTCAATGGAATGGGCCTAACCGTTAAGGGGCATGAAATATATCTGAAACTTGAAAAATTTATGTCTCATTATAGATCATCACATATCTTGTAAAACAAGGACAATTAAAAGAATTTAGTCACTCCCAGTCTCTTACAAAAAGTTGTTTTTCAATTTATTTTCCTTCAAAACTGTTTATTTAAAGAATGCGAAGAATGTTATAGTTTACCCATTTAAATGCTTATTGAAGTATTGAATTATTATTACAAACTGTTATATAGACTTTCTGAAATTTTTTTTGGGGCGGAAGGAAAGGTAATATTATTTGGGTCCATTGGGTTGGAAACACATCCCTTATTGCTTTTACTCACCTAAACATGTCAAATACAGAATTGTTTTAAACGTGAAAGATTAAAGTATTTTACTGCTTTCAATATAAATAGCTTGTTAAATTAAAAAATATTTTCCTTTCTAATTATAATAATACTAATCTTCAGCCTCTTAAGATATTGAATAAAAAGAACAAGAAAAGAAAACTTTCTTATAGTACAGCTTTAATAAACTGTTAGGCAGGTATGGGAAATAATTTTATGTGAGTAGCCTACTTATTTTAAGGCTGTAATGTATGCCCATCTCTTGTTTCTTCACTTCGTTCTGATTGTAATTAAAGCTATTAAAGTTTGTTTGTTATTTAAAGTTTAAAAGCAATGTTTCTTTAAAGGCTTTATGAATATTTATATTGACAATGTTAAACAGATTAAGTTATATTAGATGACTCTCGTTCCTGATTTTGAATATTGACAGTATATGACCTCTTTCTCATCTTTATAGGACACTACTGAAGCAAGGTCCATATGGAGGGAATCCAGTGATTAAGAAGGTTATTATAGTCACTCCAGGAAGTCTAGTAAAGGTGCTGTTTATTCCTATTACAAAAATCATGGTGAAAGTTTACCAAAATTATAAAGTTCAACATTTACATGTTTTTATTTTTTATTTTACAGACAATATATGACTTTTAAAAGTGAAAACCAAAATGGCAAAGTCATAGTTTATACTTTCTTTTCAACTACAATGTTTTTTCTTCTTTTTAGACCAAGTTTGCTCCCTTAGTCTTTAGGTTTGATGATACTGCTTTTTCTCTCTCTTCTTTCAAATGAAGCTTGTAGGGTGGTATTTATTGTCTAGTTAGGTCTTCTTACCATGACAATCCTTGCATATGACAATTCAGATGGCCCATGTATATAACACCACAACCATTTGTGTAGGGCTGAGTGTTAAGACCTCATAACACTTGTAAAACTACAGTCATAATCACAAGTTTATAGTATTATATATTTGACAGAGCATAATCTTCTTGTAAAAAGTAAAAATATTTCCTTTATCACTGTCAAACCCCTATCATTTGAACCAGTCAATTAATAAGGACAAATTTTTATCATCATAGCTTGCTGACTTGTTATGTTCTGGAGTACTCTATAAGATTTTACATTTTGTATTTGCATTAAACGCTCTGTACATCAATACAGATTATTTAACAATTTCTCCTAACTATTAATTTACTGTTACTGTTGTTTTAAACTTGAATCCAAAATTAAACAAGATTTATCAGAAAATTTGTAAACAAATCTATTTTCTTTGAGAACATTTAATTATGAGTGATAAAAACCAGGGTGTTCAGTTCCTTTTAATTTTAATTCATAACATGTGTTGGAGTGTGGATTTCATTTTGTTTTCCAAAATGTATAATTTTCACTTTCCAGTGTAGTTTTACAGTTTAAATGGCAAAGGATCACTTATTTTCTTGTCTGTTTTAATAACCAAGAAGAAGAGCATCAATTTAAAAACATTCAAGTAAAAATAAATTTCATCAACGTTGTTAAGTATAATATGTAATTTGCAATTTAAATGTATGTATAAATAATTTGTAAAATTTTTTTTGAAAGACTTCAGTCAAAAGAAAACATAAATTTAAATTGAATTCTAAAACATTTTTGTTGAACAGGTTGTGTGACTACTTTTTTTATTAAACAAATGGAGAAAACATGTACACATCTTGTTTAAAATGTTCGTTTAAAATGTGATGGATCTTCAGCCATGTAAAAAAGTTTCTAATTTACTATAATTTATTCTTTGATTTTTATGCTATAGTGTTTCTCCTTTACATGATATTTCAGTATTTCCAGTATATATGTATTTTCAATGTTTTGTAAAGAGAAGACTTGTTATAGTGTATAGTAAATTTTCACAACACTCAGAACATGAATAATCTAGCAAATAATCTAATAATTAAACTCCTGCAGCCACTTACTTCCAAATTTGAAGTAAATAACATAAAATATTTTTACAAAAATATGAACATTCATGAGGAATCATTTAATTTTGCCCCAGTACAAGAAAATAACATTTTAAAATTACTAGAGAATGTTGACATTGACAAAGCAGCTGGAATGGATGGCCTATCTTAAAGATGGAGCTATGGTCCTTGCAACACCAATCACAGATTTGATAAACTTGTCTATATTTTGATGTCTGTTCCTGAATCCTGTAAAGTCTTCAAGCTAAAAGGGTCCAAATTGGAACATATAATATTTTAGACCAATATCCTTGCTCCCTTTGATTTCAAAGATCTTGGAAAAAGTTATTCATGACCAACCTCAAGAACTTTTAACAAAGAATAATATCCTTTACTGCTATCAGTATGGATTTAGAAACTTTTAATCTACAGATACTTGTCTCACATATTTAAATGACAAAATTCTCAAGAGAATCGATGATGGATTAATGACGGGTCTTATCCTCATTGATTTACAAAAAGTCTTTGATGCCATCGATCATAAAATTCTTCTAAAGAATATATGATACATATAGGTTTTTCACAGAAATCAATCTCCTGGTTTCAATCATTTTTAAATAACCAAACATTCTGGTCAACACAGAGAAAGAGTTTTCAAAACCTGGAAAGCTGGAATGTGGTGTCCCCAAGGTTTCATTTTGGGTCCTCTCCTTTTCCATTTATATGTCAAATGCTCTTATATGCAGATGATACTTGCCTTGTCTTTCAACAGAAAGATATTATGGCTATTAAAGAGAGACTCAATGCTGTCTTTAACCAACTTTGTGCTTGGTTTGTTGACAATAGATTAAGTATCCATTCAGTGAAGATAACACTAATTTGATATCTTTCACAGGAAAAAAAGGCCTCATAATGACAAATTAGATATCACCCATGGCAAACCAAGATTAGTCAACACAAAGAGGTTACTATCTTTTTTTTTCTCTTTGGAAATTATAAATTACACGAAACACACATTAATAAACTAAAACAATACATCTAAAACATGTACAAACATGAACACACAAACATAACAATACAACAGAAAAGTAACCCCTGCAAGACACTTCTGTGATATGGCCAGGAGCCACTGCCGCCATAAATATCAACAAGATACTATCTAGGATGCAAGAGGAAAGAGGAAAATGCCCCAGGAGAACCAATGACATTAAAGGTTATTAATAAAATCAACCATAAGCTAAAGTTTTTTAACTCTTCCACTAAGATGTTTGTTGTGTAATGCCCTCATTCAGCCCCATTTTGATCACACAGAATCTGCTTGGTATCCAAATTTACTTAAGAAATCCATAAAACAAACTTTAAATTTGTCAAAATAAGTGCATTAGCTTCTGCCTTAATCTGGATAACATCTCACGTTGGAACAAATGAGTTTAAGGCTATAAATTGGCTTGCAGTAAAAGGGAAAGATTTGAACAATGTGTATACACATTTTTTAAACAGCAAAATAGTATATTTCCCAAATATATGGATGAAATCTTTACATCTGCTGACCAACTCAATATACAAACTAGAACATCTTCAAACTACTACAACCCAGCTGTAATAAGTTTAGTGGACACAAAGCTATTTCAAATCGAGGACCTAGCCTTTGGAATAATCTACCTAATAGCACATAAATTAAAGAACTTCTATATCAAGGAACTTAATAATAAGCACAATGATTTTTTCATTTACTATTAATATAGATTCTTCCCATCTGCATAGTAATTTTGATTAGTGTCTTGATGATTTATGTTAGGGACCACTTTTGGAACTACAGTTTACTGTAAATTGTGTTATTCCAGCTGATTTTAGTGATGTATTTAACTTTCTTTAATTTTTACCTTTAATTTTTGGTTTAAAAATATTTTTATTTAGTTAATGACTTTGCAATGTATTGTTTTATTTATCTTTTACAGCAAATAAATACGTACTTACTATATATTTACCTCCCACATAATGTAGCCGTCAATCTTCAATCATACAGCACTTCTTGTTTCATTTGTTGAACTAATACTCAACAGGTGGTCTTTCTGAGATTGAATGATAGTTATTCACAGCAGCTTAGTGTTTATTTAGCTCTTAGTGTCTATCAATCAAATGTAACACACATCTTGTTACCTGAGCCAGAGAGTTATTTGTCAAAATAACTTAGAAAATATTGCTAAGATCTTTATGGAGAGCATTCCATAATTTACAAAGAAAAACTTTCTTTCTTTCAACTATGTTGCATATTCTAACATTTATTCAAGTGTAATAATCACACACAGTGCTCTTTAAAGCTATGTTATAATGTTGAAATAATGTTCATGATTAGGCAGGTCTAAAGGACAAATTTAAACTTTTAAAAGATTTTCGAGTTCAAACATCAGATTTTTCAGGCAAATTGTACCTTGATGCTAGTATATGCCCTGCACAATCTATGATGAATATTTTAACCCCTTAGCAGTGTTTGGCGAATATGTCCATCTTATGTCCATGATGCATTTTTTGCATTTGACGGATATAATATAGCTTTTTAGATGAAAACTTTAATGACCTGATTTGGCAGATTAATGATATAAGTAATGCCCTTCATATTAATGTATTTGACCTGTGTAGATGTTGGTATGTACTTTAAAGAAATTATGTGAAATTCTTGCATAGTAAGCAAGAGAACTAACTATAGATCGAGACTATAAAAAATAGGATTTTTTCAAATAATTAACAAACTGGGATTGGCCGACTTAAATAATTAATACTGTACTCCATTACACTATGACACCCTTTATTTTGGACAATTACACAGATAAAAGCATGCTTTCTATGTCATACACTTTGTTTGTACAAATTTCACAAATGCTATATTTAAAATTCCTGTTTTTGGAAATTGTATGTCTAACAAACATAATGGTGGGTCTTTTTAGAACTGGTGTAAGGAATTCACCAAATGGCTGGGTAGTGAAAGGATACAACCATATGCTGTAGATGGAAACAAAAGGGTTGATGTGAGTACAGTCCTTGGTTTTGCAAAAGTTAATTTCATGAAATATTCTGATGCAATTGTTTGGTAAAAAACATAAAACCTTCAATCAATTTGTAATAAACAATACATGAAATAACTTCTCTCTTTTTACCCAAATTTGACAAAATGTTTCATTGATATTTATGGTAGAAAGTTATTGCCCAAATACAATTACCTATATGCGCAAATGTCTACCCTGGACTCAGATGTATGTAGATTTTGTATAGTTTTAGCTACAACTTTAGAGAAAAATAAAAATAACAATTATTATAAGTTTAAAGAACAAATTAAATGACATAAATGTTTTGTCAGACAAGATGACGTGAAAGTTTGATTGTTTTTGTCTAAAAATTAGTAATATTTATTAACATAAATTACATTGAATAAATGGAATTATTGTCATCACAAATTATATTTAGGAATTTCTATTACATCAAAAAACACCTGTGATGGTAATCAGTTATGAAATGTTCCTTCGGTGTATTAAAGATATACACAAGATCAAATGTGGTTTGATAATCTGTGATGAAGCACATCGATTGAAGAATGCAACAATCAAAACAGCTGCAGCAATCACAAGCTTATCTGTTACTAGACGGATCTTGCTCACAGGAACTCCAATTCAAAACAACTTGCAGGAATTTTATTCACTTGCAGAAATGGCAAATCCTGGGATACTAGGTGTAGTATCAAATAGGCAAATTAATGTAGAAAGTTTGATTTCTTATCTGTACATGTTCATTAAAATGAGACCATTTTTTGACAAAATGTTGCAAACTCTGCCACTGTTAATTTTTAATCATTTTATTAATCAACATTATTTGCAACAAATTCCATTTCATCAAAACGCTTAGCATGAAAGATAAAATTTTAACAACCAGAAATTTCGAATCAAAAGTGTTTGACAAATTAACAAAAGATTCAAGAAAGTTTTAATGATAAAATTTAACAAATTATATTTTCTGCAGATGATAAAAACTGTTCTAGTTTAATATATTCTATTTTTTACAGGCCCAGGTGATTATATATCCTAATTGGGACTTAGTAAGACTAATTCTTAAAATTATTTTCTTCCAGAACAGAAAAAATGATACAAATATAACAAGGAACCATTTTTTAGGTTGCCCCATATCAAGGTTAACAATTTCCAATAAAATTTGTTGAGGACGGGGGTATCGTTCTGA